>JAEMOT010004108.1:117349-146036 GCA_019297695.1 Apostasia ramifera
AAGAAAAAGTTTTTTTTTTTACTCGATCCGACTAACTCAACTTAAATTCGACTCAATTAATAAAACAATCAAAATCAATGGCGCAAATCCTACCTAATTAATAAATAAATTAGATTAACCCACTAATTTAATTTGTTCAATAAAAAGATCAAAATTTTTGTGTATGATTTATAGATTGCATCATATATTGATACTCTCGTATTAGAAGGAATGATCGGCACTATACATCCCTCATAAATAGTCTCAAATATTAAAGTCAGTTAAGATTTTTTATGTCACATTATTACCGCATAAGTAAATTAATTTTTTTTGTTTATATGAAATTTCTGTCACCTAAAAATTCTAATTTATGTGATATTTTTTTAGCTCGGTAGAGAAAGAGTTTATTTGGGTACCAGAGGGTCTTAAATTTGAATCTGTAATTTATAAGTGACGTAAAAAAAATTGTGATGTGTAGCGTATAAATAAAAAAAATACTAATTAAATTCAAATTTTGAGGTTATTTATTGAAATTACAAAATATTTCTCCAATAATTATCATATTAATTTGTTTGCAAGTGTTAAATTTTAATAAAGTAAAATTAATTATAAATTGAGATGTGATATAAATTAGTTACTATTTAAGTATATATATATATATATATATATATATATATATATATATATATATATATATATATGATATAAAATATAATTAAATTTTTAATGTAAAAATTTATGCATAATATAATGTATTATATTATGTTATACCAATACTTAAGAAGAACAAATATTATCATGTGAAGGTAAACATACAAAAAAATCTTTTTTTACATAGATCAAATTCACCGTTAGCACTAAAATGAGTTGTTCATCTTAATAAAAAAAAAAAAAAAAAAAGAGTTCTCCATTAAAAAACACACTAAAATGAGTGATGAAAAAAATATCTACAAAAAATAAAATAAATATTTAAAATAATAAAATTATTCATTCAATTAATTTATTGTGATCATGAATCAAATCAATATCATGGGAATAGTTTGATTTACAGTTCAATTTTAATTCTATATAAATATAACAAATAAAATGATATTTCGGTTTACAGTTGGAACATTCAAGAGTTCATTCTCTTAATTTTGAAAGATCTCGATGTCAAAATTTTGAAAATATCAACTTAAATATTATTATAACTTAAACTCGTAGATTCGGTTAAGGGTGGTAATATATGATCTGACTCGTGAACTCGACCCAAATCTGACCTGTAAATTTTGAGTATGAGTCATAAATTTTAACCTGTTTATTAAAAAGATCAAGATCGGATTGAGCATAATCGGATCGGGTCATGTTCAGGTCGGGTATTTATAAAAAAATACTCTATAAATGAGTCAAGTCGACTCCCAATAATTTCTCATATTTGACTTATTTATTTATTAGAACAAAAAAAGAGTCAAAATGAGATTTCAAAGAATTATGAACTTATCAATAATTTGCTGTTAAATTAATCATATATTTGAAAAAAAAATCTTTTAATTGCTTAATAAGATTTGAAAAATTAATAATATAGCAAATATTTTTTTACATCTCAAATTTTCATGTTGCAACTTGAGAACAAAAATTAGAGGACCTCAAATATAAGTACAATGTGTGATATGTAGGTTGCTCAATAGAAAAATTATTATTATTATAATGTGTAACAATTTTTTTTGATAATTATTAAACATTATTGTTTCCAATAAAAAGTGTATATCACTGTAATGTGGGTATGATTTTCTCTTAAAATATTATATATTTATAATAGATATAACTAATGAAAAAACTTAATAGGGTCATAGTTTATTATATAACATTAGTCTGTATAGAAATAATTTTTATTTATTGATCCAATTTACAATTATAATAGCAATTAGGTCCCTTTAATTTAAATTTATTAGCTACTAGGTCCTCTAACTTTTAAAATAGCTAGATTATTCTTCTAGTTTAAAATAAAATATAAATAAATTTTTTAATATTAAATAAGAAATTCAGTGGAGTATATTTTCTTTAATTACTAAACTAGTTCAGAAGTTTTTATTTGATGCTTTGATGTATTTTTTAAATTAATTAAATTGCCTAATTACTATAAGAAAATGTCTTTTATAGGGAAGAACTTATTTAAGAATTATCTTAAATTCGAAAATCAATTTAATTAACTAAAAAATTTAATTAACTAAAATATATTCATAGAGACTTTATAATAATTTATTCTAAATTTTATTATCATGAACGTAAATGTCGATATTAAGAAATTATATCCTCATGAATACTTAGCAATATAAGTTATTTTAATCACATCCTCTAATATTTGTGAGCATTAGAACAGATTCCCTTGGGATGATCCAACCCCTCGTTTAAATCAGAGAATTATATGTTTTTAATTAATTAATGATGAACGAAAATACTCGATTCGAATATTTTAGTGTAAGATGTGAAATAAAATATATATTTTTATTAAAAATTATTAAGTATGTGAAGTAAAATAATATTTTTTTATATTAAAATTTGTGTAAAATAATTAAAAAAAAATATTTATTATTATTATTATTATTTAAATTAGTATCATTTTGGTCCTGATTTGGTCCTCGCGCCAAGCAGGGCAAGAGTAGATTACACTTGATTTAGGGGAGGCAAAACGGATCGGCGGGTCGAGTTCGGGTTTGAATCCGACACGACCCAAATAGCCTCAACCTAAATCAAATTTATTTATTAAATAGATCAAAATCTATAACCCAAACTTGACACTTTAATTTAGTTTAATCATATTCAACTTATTTATTTATATTTTATTTATAATTTATAAATGTTCTCTAATTTATCTACTTATCCTTTATATAATAAATTTTTATTTTACATCAAAATTTTAAAACTAGTAAGATAAAAATATTAATTTCAATAGTTTTAACGATTTTGATAATTTCGGTATCAACAATTTTAATTTTTTTTATAAATTATTTAAATTTTATAAATTTAAATAAATTTTTTAATAATCATTATTAAATATTATTTTTAAAAAATGAGTTTTAATCGTGTCGACAGAGTTTCGTTCTGATTTTGATAGTTGCGGCAAAAACTTTGGAGAAACTATCAAAACTATCGAATTTTGGCTGAAACTAAAACTCGATAACTTTTTCATATCGATTTTAACCGAAATCAATAGCAACTATAAAGTTTCATCTGTTTTAAAATCATATTTTACATTATATTATAATGTAAACAGTTACATTATTTTTAATGATTGAAACAATTTATAATCATAATATAATTATAGGAAAAAACTTACCCTTTCCAGTGGCAAATAACGATATGATATATTTTTTCGGGGTTTGACCCACAAATGCAGTTAAACTGTTAGAGTTGACCGACCAATGCAGTTACGGACTACAGCAATTAACTTATGCATGATGAGTATCTAAAATCTGGTTGAAAAGAATCAAAATCATGAGCCAAAGAGTAACCAATAACAAACTCAAGGGACCTCAGAGCAATTTAGCCTGATTAAAAAATAATAATAGTAAATAAATTTAACATATCTCACATCCCTTCATTATAATAAGGATAACATCTAAATATTATTCAATTTTAAATGACACCCAAATATTATTATATATAATATAATCTAAACATATTATTAAATTAAATAATTAATATCTTCTACTAAACTCATTTTTTAACTATAAAATATCATGAAAAATATTTAATCATAAATTTATTATTGGACTACCAGTTCAAGTTCTAGGATTCAGTGTACTTAAACCTATACAATTTCTTTTTCCCTGCCTATCTGATCAAGTCTATGAATTTATAGAACAAAAATTCCTAGCTCAGTCGTGTTCTAATCCAATGGTGAAGGAATTTATCTGAGTACCAAGGGATCTGATATTCAAACTACACCAGCATCATAATTTTTAAATGAGATTAAAGAAATTATTGCGCCTAAAAGAAAATCTAAAAAAAAGAACAGGAATTTCTAATATTAAAAAACCAAACTATCAGTCAAACTATTCAATCATTAATTATTATGTTTACTGTTCTATTGTTTCCACAGGTTATAATGTTTTTAACTTCAAGAACTGATTGCAAGAACCCATTTTCTAAATGAAAGTGAAATGCACAATCAAAACATTACCAGGGAAGAACGCAAGCATCAACTGCTCAATTGTCGAGCGAATTGTAAAGTTTGGCTTGACTGAAGCTTCTTGCTGGTTGCTCCTTTTTCTTAATCTTGATTGAGTTCACTGGCTTTAGGGGTTTTGTGCTCGGGTGCTTCCTTTTTCCATCGGCGTGTTCCTTTTTCATCTTCGAGAGACTGGGCCGGTAGAGAATTACAGTCCGTCCGATTTCGCCAACGGCTGTCGAACCAGTTGCGCTCTCGAGCTGTTTTATAACATCCCCCAGCTCCCCAGGGCAGCTTCCATGTACTTTCAGCTGCATGAAGTTGAATAGGGTTAGTAAGCAGCGCCTACCAAGCTAAGCTTTCGTCGAAAAGGCGTCACTGGTTCCTTTTCGGCGCCCGCCCTTTGATCAATTCAGCCACTGAATGCACATTAAGGACATTCCAACAAGCAATCAAATCCATATCAAACAAGTGATAAAACAGACATCAATTCATTGTCCCAAAATTTTGATTAAATTCTACATTAACTTCCATAATCTGCTCTTTGTGTGGAAGCCACAAAACAGCCGCTGGTTACCATAGTTTAACTTGGTCGGTATCTTTCGGTATATTTACCTTTCGGTGTTTCATTTAGTCTAGAAATGTCATTCGACATCTTACAAATGAAGAAACCTTGATGATCGATAGGTTAGATGCAATCAAAGCAACTCGTCGCTCAGAAACAGCCAAAGCAATTCAGCTGATAGCTTCATAAATTTGAGAAGGGGGCGAACGACTTCCAAAATTGACAACATTGGAAAGCAATGTAGAGTCAGCTAACAATACCTAAGAGAACAACCAAAGCCTCTGTCCAGGTTAGTGCGGTAGAGATTGGAAAGTTTCAGTCTGTTACAATCTGAAGAGCAGAGTTTCTAAATACAACAAATAAAAGGTGTGGAGGATTTTAATAAAATGGAATATGAGAATGATAATCCACAATATCTTGTCATTTGTTAGAATTTTTTCAATGAGGACAATGGTGTTTAGTAGCCTGAGAGTTGATCTCCAGCTCAGTAAAAGTATATCAATTGGATATTGTCAAAATCATAAATCTAAAGAACAATAATTTATCATATAGAAAGCTGATTTTGAGTTGATTTCTTTCAAATAACCACACATCAGAAGCATTAATCAACTACATCTTCTAATTGGCAATTAGGTGAATTTTGTTGAGCTCTACTAGATTTTGATGATAACAAGGACTTATAAATTATGGACAAATCCTCACTTTTTTAGTGTATAAGCTAGGTTTCATCCATGGAGTTAAAAAGTGTTTTTTTTTTCCATGAAGTTAAAGTGTTAAAGCATTTGTTTCTGGATACACTCGAGTGCTATTGAAGAAGTCCACGGCGAAAGTTTCTGATCTTCGTGGTTATCTACTTATCTTTTGTATTTTTCTTTCCAAGGAAAAGTATGAAAGCACACTTAGTATTGCCAAAAGTTGCCCTCTTTTACAACTTAAAAACACTTCTATTGCTTTAAAAGCTTTCCTGAGCATTTAATTCATTCAGCCACTTTCAACAATCTTATTCAATGGGATCAAGTAGATATTTGTTTTTTATCTTTTTCAAATATTTGTTTCTATGGTTTCCCAAATTTTCTCACCATTATCTAGAAGTGTTCGATTAAGTAGACTGCTTGCATTCCTACCTAGACAATAAATGTGGCCACCAAACGTCTCAGTTTGCTGTTGATTTTTGAGTTCCAACCATGTCAACTGGTCAGTTTCATGAATACTAAAGGCAGACGACTAGGGCCCCGTTTGTTTTGAAGTTTAAAATTAACTTAGTTCAATTTTAACCTAACATATCACATTACACATAAATTTAATATTAAAAATTAATTTTATTTCACATCCTACACACATTACTAAAATAATAACTAACTTATATCACATCCCTCACATATCCCAACATAATGACTAACTTTATCTAACATCATTCACATCTTTTAATAAAGAAATATCTCTATCCAAATTTAATTTTAAAATTATTAAACTTAACCTTACAAACAAAAAGACCCTAATGTTGATTGAACAAGCGCCGCCGTGCTCTATCGAGGATTCCGATCGCTGGCAGTGCTGGCGGTCCTCCAAGCTCAAACAGAGTGATGGAAGGAGCTGAGACAAACCATATTTCAAGCTGCACATCAAACCTCCTTCATTGGAACCTTTGTAGATATTTAAATATAGCAGATGATACAGCCTATATGACCGACAAGCATGCATGCATATTGGAGTGCTTTGACTTTTCTCTCTGCTCCTTTTGATGTTTTCCTATAGGTCTGCGACGTCTGTCTATGACTTGCTTCTCAAGGCTTCTTCTCATTGTGTGGTTTGAGTTTTTTCTCTTTGTGAGACTTGCAATAATTGGAGGACTTAAAATTATGGACTAAAAGGCCAATGAAGCAAATTAATCCAGATACACTCCACGCCAGCTTCTCACTAGAAAATATTCTGAGTGCCTTGTTCTTGCACTTTCTACTTGACATGCCAATATATAACCTTGTGCTACAGTAGCACATCTTCAATAAACAGTTCCATCTCTTTTGGTTGTAAATATACAGAGAGAAGAATTTCATTTCAAGGCTTTCACTCACGGTTTTGTGAAGAGCATAGTTGCAAATTTCATTGAAATATTTGAGATTCTTCTTGTACTAAACTTTGTAATTTCTTTTTTCTGGCTAGAACACTTACTCTTGCACTAAAACCATATTAAATATTTAACAAGAGTTCTTATTCTCATTTCCCTTGGCAAGCCTAAGTGCTTCTCTTATCTATTCTCTTTTCTAAGGTTTGTCTTTCTCTCCGTTGTGTGGAGGTTTTTCACACCTAGAGTTCAGAAATGGTTGTGGGTTTGAACCTTGAGCCAGTAAAAAAGATTTGTTATGGGTTTTGAAACTGGAGCCAGACAAAAATTCAATGTGGGTTGGATTTGAGCCTAGTTAAAAGTCTGTTGTTTGCTCCTTATCCTAAAAGAAGTGTGTGTAAAGGTATTGGCATAACAATATTAAAGAGGCCAACTTAGTGTGAAATTCCCGAACAAAGAACTTGAAGAGTGGAGCAGGCCATAAGAACCATTACAAATCGCTTAGGTTCTTTTCGTTTTAGCGTTCTAGCTCCTATGTTTGACCGGTTATCTCATCTTAACTGCAAACAAACATGTTTGATCATTTTCTCACATGGTTTGGTGAATTAGGAGCAGCTTATCAAAATGATCGATAGCAATGATTCGTCAGTTTGACAAAGCAAGCTATTTAATGTCAGCCTAAAACCTAGCTATTTTGTATGTTTGAGTGGCACTATTTATTTACCCGGTTTAAAATTAATCTGGTTAATTTTAACCTAGCATGTCACATCACTCATAAAATTTAATATTAAAAATTAACTTTATTTTACATTCTACACACATACCAAAATGATAACTAACTTATATCATATCTCTCATACGTCCTAACATAATACCTAATTTTATTTCACATCATTCACAACTTTCAATAAAAAATATCTTCATTCAAGTTTAACTTTAACTTTATTAAAAATAAACTTTGCAAATAAACAGTCAATCAATCAATCTTAACGGTCAATTTGACAGGTCACTTTGGGAATTCAACCATTTATCTCTACACTTTTTTGCTTTGATTCACAGAGTCTAGCTTGTATAAACATTCTGATTCCACCAACCATGAAGGGTATAGCAAAAGAATTCATTTCTTTGGAACCAATACAACAGAGATAATGAAAGGTATCACAAAAATTTCTCGTTTTCAAAACTAATATATCAAGAAGCTCCAATAAACCTTTATGGAAGCTGTGTTCCAATTGTTAAATACAACCCCAATTGGGGAAGAAGTTCAAACTATGAATTAACACAGGAACAAGAAAAGATAAACAAAACCTTCCCACTAATAATGTAGATTACAAGTATTGTAGAAAGTAAGTTAAGGAGAAGGAGCAGAAAAAGGGAGATGCTTTTCTGTGAAGGTAGAGGAGGGAGACTGGGAGCTGCATAGGCAATTCACAATGGAGAATCAGGTTAAGTCGTGAAGCCTCATCAGAGCCATATGAGCCAAAGAACTAGGGAATCAGTCGAATAACTTAGGGGAGAAGAGAAATTAGAAAAGCTGGAGGAGAGAGAAAATTCAAAAGTCCTTCTTTTATATTAAATGGCAAGGTTTTGAAAACCGGACCGGTTTTAGAACCGGAAGACTGAAAGGTTCAAGGTTCAATGGTCGAACCGGGGTTGAACCGGGATGAAGTAAAAATTAAAAAAACTAATAAAATATAATATAAATATAGTTAAGATATATATTATTCACACATCAACACAATAATTAGACATAAAATGAATGTTTAATAATTGAATTTAACAAATAATATCTTATGTCAATAACCCAAAAAATAATTCCAAACAAATCGAAATAACAATAACCCAACAAAATATTCGCAAATCACAAATTGAGTATAATATTTAGTACATCATTAAAAGATCTGAACAAATGTATGTTTTATCAATATTAAAATACTAAATCATTTCATATCACTAAAATACTAAAATACTAAATCATTTCGAAAGGATGGGGGCTGGAGAAGAGAGTGCGAGGTAAGAAAAATCGCGAGTTCGTGACTGTCGTGAGAGTAGAGGTCGCAGAACGGAGGCTGAATTAGGGACCCAGAGTTTAGGAAACTTTTTTTTTTTTAAATTTTAAACTCAACCAGTCCAACCGTACCGGTTCACCGGTTGACCGGTTGAACCGCGGTTTAGACCGGCTCTGGCCGGTTTTAAGCAGATCCGGTTATAAAATTAAATCGGACCGGTTGGCTGACCGGTTCACAGTTCGACCGGTTGAACCGGCCGGTCTGGTCCGGTTTTTAAAACCTTATTAAATGGAGTTATTTATAGAAAGGGAAGAGTTGACGGAGCAGGTGGAGCAGCTAATTCTTATTAATGAGGGGTTTTCTAGGCATAGGTTTGTTGACCAGCTAGCCCATGTCGAGAGACTTCCCTTCATTAGCTAAGGCTTGTCTCCCTAGGCTTATACACCATGCTATGAGCTATTTAGCTAACACTGAGTCAGTTGAATACTCTGTACTCATAAGCTATTAAAAGTCATCGTTCGCTTGATCTCCTCCACGTTGAAAGTTAAAGCGATGTGGTGATTTGACTGCACAACAAACCCGAAATTTCATCGAATCTTCAAAGACTTAGCTTGCAAGAGTAAAGTAAATCATGCACCAAACCATCATGAAAAGTTACAGGTAAAAGTTTGATTAAACTCTCTTATCAATTGATCTTTGAAAACTCATCAAAGTTCCTTCCAATTTTCCAGTTTACAGAGGATCTGGCATAAGCACTAATTAGCTTGTGTCTCCATTAGACCATAGATAAATATTCACAGTCCCAATCCAATCAAGCAAGCAATATCAAGGAGAGAAGGCAAAAAGGATCTCAAAACTAATTTAGGCAATGGTACTAACTAGGATTTATGAAGCGCAGAAACCTGAAAAATAGAATGAAACTGATGAAAAGAAACCAACAAACCTTCAGGAGCTCGTTAGCCTCGAGGGTCTCTAGCATGGCTGCGGCGACTGCAGGGGTGATGCCGGACTTGCCGACCTGCTGGCTTTTGAGCTTCTTTCCGAGGCTATGGGCATAGGAAGCCAGCTCCTTCTTCTCCTTGACAGACAGGTTAGGCGATGTGAAGCTCGGCAGCGACGCTTTGACGGGTTCTACAGCCCGCTGCTCTTCGAGCCAAGTCTGCGCTTCTTCCTCTTCTTCATCCTCTTCCTCTTCCTCCCAGGCAGTGCCTTCATCTACCGAGTCCGGGTTTTCGGGGAAATCAAAATCGTGGTGCTGGGATAGGCAGTGGAGGTGAAAAGACGGGGAGATTTCGGTGAATGCTGAAGAAGATGAGGCGGAGGAGAAGAGGGGAGAAGGGCTAGGGAGTATGAACTGGGGAGTTGAGGTTCTGACATAGTAAGGAGGAAGAAAGCGGATGGAGAAGAAGAGCTTCTGCACAGAGAAGCGAAGTGAGCAAGGGCAGCGAGCGAGTCGGGGGAGAACGGCGGCCGAAGCCAGCGCCATTTTTGTCACAGTTCCTTCATCCTGCGTTCAAGGTTTCTCCGGTCGAATTAAACTCAATTTTGCAATAGCATCCCTTTCTTTTCTAAATATTACATACCTCCCTTTATATTTTACATATTTCATTATCAATATATATATATATATATATATATATATATATATCAACAGCAATTTTCATTTACCATTTCGTTTTTTATAAATTTTATAAAAACTAATGCCAAAAAAAATTATAAAAGCTTCACTTTAAAATTTGATATAATTATTGTTATAAATAAATAAATAAGGAGAACGTTTTGAACGGCAAAGCCCGAGCAAAATACCTAAACTTTTCCATTAAAAAAACAATTAAATTTAAAAATCTCACAAAAATTATTCAAAAATAAAATTAATTTAAAATCAGCTCAAAAATAACTAATTCAAAATATTGACTTGATTTTAAATCTTATATGACTCATTTGAGAAATAGTTCGAATTTGTTGGAAAGTTAAATGTTTATATATATAATATTTTTTTTGAAAAAAAAATAAAAAATAAAAAAAAATATATATATATAATATTTGCGTAGTAGTGGAACTGATCCTTTGCGCATCTTTTTAAATTATTTAGTCCCACCGCAGAGAAGTATTCAACATAAATTTTATCATTACATTAATAATATGTTTTTATGTGAAACTTATCTAAAAAAATTAATAGTTATTCAGTTTATTTTATATCTTTCAAGTTAGAGTTCTGTAACTACTTTAAACTATTATTTAAACCATTCATTTTATCGAAAAATTACTCTCATCAGTAATGCAATGAAAAAACCTCATTATCAATATCATAACCAATATCAATATGTGGTCATTCGAAGAATTATTCCCACCAATAGTGTAATGAAAAAATCTTTAGCAGAATTACTCTCATCAGTAATGCAATGCAATTGAAAAATCTCTTTACAATCACTGTATCATAATAATATCAATAACTCGAGCCAGAGATTGACAATATTTTCAAGTACTCTATTCTTTTATTTTCTCAGCATATAAGGCTCAATTTAATATTAATATTGTAAATAATAATACTTCATATGAAATAAATAATCAATAACTCATTTAGTTATGATACCACAATATAATCATATTATTTTCAACAACCAAGCGGCGCAAATAACATACAATATAAATTTATAGCATGTTGCATAATCATTGAAACATGAAAATTTTATAAACATAAGCATGTAATAATAAAATAAATATTCAATCAACAAACAGATCACATGAGTTGGTCCCCCTCACCTTAGTTACAAGTTAATAAAATCTCTTTCTATATAAGCCAAACAAATCTCTCTACTTTTTTTTTCTTCTTCTGTCAACAGTAACTTATTTATAATTATCACATTTAAATTTATATAAATATATACATTTATTACATATAAATATACATTAAAGATTTTTACCTTCTTTCTTGCACGCATTTTTTCAATTTTTTTGCCGCAAAAAGCTGCACATAAGCCAACCGACTAATCGAGCTCTGTCAATGAGCCGCCAACTAAGTCAAATTATTGTGTCTTTGCCGACACTTAGAAGAAAAACAATTGTAGCTCTCTCTCTCTATATATATATATATATATATATATATTTCCTTACCTTCTCACAGGAGCACGGCATAGAGGAAGCCCTCTGTTTTATCCGTTATAATGGAACAATTATATTTTAGTTTCTTAATTTTCACCTCCTTACAAATGGGTCTAATATTCTTACACTTATAAATTCAATTTTTCCTGTATAAAACTCAACTCAATTTTAACAAATTTTATATTCATTTTGAGTTACATTATACTATAAAAATATTTATAATATTATTTAAATAATAATTTTTAATTAACATATTTAATGCAAAATTTAACCACACTTTATATTTAAAATTTGAAATTTAACACCCAAATATTACAATTCTCCCCTCCTTACAAATGGGTCTAATATTCTTACACTTAAATTCAATTTTTCCTATATAAAACTCAACTCAATTTTAACAAATTTTATATTTATTTTGAGTTACATTATACTATAAAAATATTTATAATATTATTTAAATATTAATTTTTAATTAATATATTTAATGCAAAATTTAACTGTACTTTATATTTAAAACTTGAAATTTAAGAATATTACAATTCTCACCTCCTTACAAATGAATCCGATATTCTTACACTTAAATTTAATTTTTCTCATATAAAACTCAACTCAATTTTAACAAATTTTATATTCATTTTTAGTTATATTATACTATAAAAATATTTATAATATTATTTAAATATTAATTTTTAATTAACATATTTAATGCAAAATTTAACTGCACTTTATATTTAAAATTTGAAATTTAACACCCGAATATTACAATTCTCCCATCTTTACAAAACTTTCATCCTCAAAATTACTTAAAATAATTCTAAAAACTTTTCTCTCATCGCTTGCTCAGTTTCCCAAATAACCTCGCATTCTTCATGTTTTTAAAATATATTTATAAGTGCAATATTTTTTTCTTCTATAACAGTCTATACACATCTCATTCTATTAAAATGAACTCTATCCAAAAGTTTTAGCTCTTAGTTAGATTCAAAATCAAATTTTAAACTAATTTTAGTTATATGTACATTATTTTTTAATTTATAAAAATTTATACTATTAATACATTAACATTAATGCCGTATACAATTTTGAATATTGAATTATCTTTCAAATATATATCACAGATCAAATTCTATAAAGAGAGTGAATTTAGGTTATTTTTAAATTTTTTTTTTGACATTTATGTAAATATCTCATTCATATAATTATATAAAGTATGTTTTTAGTTTTTCTTATTTTGATACTTTGATATAGTCCCATACTTCATTTTGATTGATTCACCGTTTGGTAAAGTAACTATAAAACTAAAGTTGCCAATATTTACTTTTATAAAAAAAATAATATTTATAAGTTAAGATTTATAATTTATTTTACCATAATTTAATTTTAGCAATTTAAATTTATTATTTTTTCATAATATATTAACTTATAAATTATAATTTTATCAAATAAATTTATATTTTATAATGTCCTTTACCATTAAAATATTATTTAAATAAAGATTTTTTAAGAAAATTTTAAAAATTGACAAATAAAGATATATATTTTTTATAATTTTGATTTTTTTAAGGCCTTAATAAGACTTACTATTTTGTTTCTAATATAATAATATTATGTTATTTAATGTATTATAATTTTTCTAAAGATGGTCCGATGTTATCTTGATGTTATATTATGTAATTTATATGTCATTTTTCATTAATAATTTTATAATTAATGACAAATAATTATTTTTTGTAGATAACATAACATCGAAAAATCAAACGCTTCTAAATAAAATCTCTTTTAGAGAGATATTCAAAAGATAAGAGCTTAAATTTTTTAAATTAATCTAATATTATCCTTTTAAAAAAAAAAATTAATATTGACGCTATTTCTTAAAAACAGTAAATCAATGGCATCTTTGACTTGGATGCTGTGTGAATTATAAATTATAGATAACAACATTCGATTATCTGAGAGAATGATACGGTATCACAAGCTTAATACAAGCACGTGAAACTTTCACAATTATCGAGATTTACTCGCCAAAGTTATTTATCCTACCAAAATCTAATACATATTTAGTGACTTAATTTTCACATAATCAAAATTACTTTTAAATAATCTTAATGATATTTTTATTTTATAAGTTTAATATTGCAATAATGTAGATATAAGATGTAAAATGAAATATATTTTATTTTAAATTACATATATAATACAAAATATTTAAAATTAATATAAATGTGATTCAGTTCAAGGAGAACTTAATAAAATGATGAAAGAAATAAAATATACTGCTCAGTATATTCATAAAATATAAAATAAAAATATTTGTTTTATATAAAAATTTACATAAAATATAAGAAAATAATTTTTAGAATTAAAACTTTTATTTGAATTCAAATTTTTTTAATTATCTATTTGTAGACATGTCATGGCATTTAAGACAATTTTGCAAAATGTCTTAATTACTTAAATTGTTTTTTTATTATCTTTTGTTATTTGAAAACTATATATTCTTCTATTCATTATTTTTACGGATTTACATATCAGCTTTTTTCAATAGGAGATGCAAAAAGGAGATCCTTCGTATTTATTATTGTTTGTATTGATTTACACTACATAGTTTTTTGTTTACAAATCTAATGTTAATGTTAATTACATAGATAATTAAAATTAATTAATCACTTTAAAATATAAAAACCTAAACTTAAACCAGACCTATCGGTTTTTTCATATCAAAAACCTAAATCAGAGCCGATCTAACGGTTAACCGACTATTCAGTTAACCAAATTTTTTGGTCATTAACCGCATATATTAGTTTTTAACCATACATTTTCTATCTCAAAATATATTATGTAAATAATATTATGAATTTTAAAAACTAATACTATAAAATTATTTTGCATTAATTTACTAAAAATATTCACATAATGCTAGATGTAAATATTATCAATAATATTAATGAAACATTACATCCATAAAAAGATTATAAATAAATTATAAACATAATATTATTTTTTATATCAAATAACTGAGATTTAATATTAAATTTATAAATTAATTAATCCAAGGTGTTGTTTATTAAAACTTCTAATGTTAATGTCCAAGTACCAAAAAAATCTACTCCAAACCGACTGAATATTTTTATACGTGTGAACATGCAACTGAACATAAATAAAAAATATATGTTTCACATTATCATTATTTATAAGTTTATTATTAAAATAATTTTAAATACATTTAATAAAATAGTCTAGCGTAACGGGTTAATATATTAAGTTAAAGGTTTTGGTTAACCGTTGGTTTTTAATATTAAAAACCTAACCCTAAACTGAAATCAGCGGTTTTCTACAAAATGAAAACCGAACCCTAACTCATTAGTTCGCTTAACCAAAAAATTCAGTTCAGTTTATTCAGGTTTAGTTCGATTTTTCAATTTTTAGTGTTTTTTTCTTCGGTCTTAGTTAGTTAGACTTCTGATAAGTATCTTGATAATACAAGCATTGTGTTAGACTTCTGATAAGTATCTTGATGATGATACTATTTTTCGTGATTATGTTGATATTGCAAAGGCGATGCATATTATTTTTGAAAAAGAAATTATCTCTATTAGGCATGAAGTTGAATGAGGCAAAATCTAAATTATACTAGCTACTTATTGACTCTCGGTAACTAGTTCCTTCGGTATTGCTCAGTAATACGGTGTTATTAAGCTTCTTTGTGTAAGTATTAGCTACTATTGAAGTTGTATTCATCATTATTTTAGCTCATCATCATGTCACTAAAGTGGCAACATGTATAGATTGACTTGTACTATTAATGAGTTACTACTTTAGGTCATCTTCATTCATTAAGGTTAAAATTTGTATGAATCAACCTTTTCTATTAGTGAGTCTATAATTTGAGCTTATTGATTCAATCTTGTTTAGCATCTCTAAGATCATATACACCATTCACATTACCAGATCAACTACTCTTGCTACTCTAACTTTGGTTTATGATTAGGCTCTTCGTCATTGCCTTGAGTGTAGTATTTTCACCAATAAACTTAGTTTTGGAATATTATAGCAACGTTTAACCACTTTATTTATTCATTTACGAATCAAGCTATTTTGCCTAATGTAGCATCTTTTACTTAGACTGACTCGCTATAAGCTCATTAATAATTATTAAGAAATAATTAATTAAAAAATAGATATCATTTACATTGTATAAATGTTTACCATGACAATTGCATGCTTTATATAAAATGTCTATGCAGCTCACAGGCAATGTTGCAATCAACAAGTTAACTGTGCAATTGCTTTAAGGATTAAAATTATATCATCAAGTCAAGGACCTTTTTGGTACTTGTAGCTGATATCATCTACTAGTGCTATACGAGTTCGAGTTCTCCTTCCACTTATATGAGTAGCAGATACCTTTCTTAGGCGAATAACTTCCTTCAGTGGATAACAAAGAAAATATAAGAACGTTCTCATATTCTGCTTCATTAATTACTCCATAAACTCTACTTATTTTTGCTAAATCGCTAGGTAGGATATACACTCATATTTAAGAAACTCCTATTATGATTACACCTATGATAGATTAAGTCTACGATGCACATGTGACACAATTCTATAAACTCTTCAATCAACTAATAACTAGAGCACTACTTTTACTATGCCCATCGCATCCTAGTAATTAAGCAGGATAAATCTTTAATTCCCACTTGCTCAAACTCTGGTGACTTATAAATATTACTTTTTCATCACATGAGAAAGAAAACAAGATAACATACAAAAGTGCTATATTAAGGAAAATAAAATTTTCTTATCTTTTTTTTTTATTATTTCTCTTATATCAGTGTATTAGAGAGAGAGACACTTTGTAATTCGCTTCCAACGGTTGGGTTGATCAGAAAGATCTATAAATCATTTTAAATCTTTACATCACATTTTTTTTCTTTTTTTCTTTGCATTAACTTTTTTGCAGGAGCATGTACGAAAAATTCTTCTGTCAACAAAAGCTAAACCATATTCAAATATCTAATCACTTAATAAATTTAACTTAAAAGACTATTAACATTACATAAATATTCCTCAAACCCCTCTACAACAAACTAGAATATATTTTTCTTTTATATTTTTGATATATATTTCAGGATGAAAAAGATGAGCAAAACAAACAAAACAGACTGTAAAATAACAACTGATCAGCAAACAGTACTACAGTGATCTTCTGATTCCCTCAACTCTTGTGCATCTGCGCTCATACTCCAACTGAGGCACCACGAAGACTGAAGCGCCCGTCCACCCATGGCGGCTCTCCTCCATCAGATTCTGCACCGGCAGCGCCGGCGGCGGCTCATGTGGCGCCGCTGCCACCGCAACTGCGTCAGTGTTGATCACGCCGGAGGATGGAGGCAGCCAAATCGGAAGATTATCCCCGTCCGGAGCAATCCAGTACCCGCTCAATAGGTCGCCAAGCTCCCCCTCCACCGCCGGCAAAGCCTCGCACGCGAAGCAGTCGCCGCCTCTGCCGGCCTCAGCCGCTGCGGCGCCGTCGTCGTCGAAGAGGAAATCCTCCACCCTCCATCCGGGCAGCATCTTCGTCAGGTAATCCGTTATGCTGCTTCCTCCACCGCCGAACGCCGCAGTTTCCTCCGGCGGCCGCTGCGGGCACGACGATGAGGAGGGGTTTGAGACTGGGGCGTCGGAGAGGCGGATTCCGGTGAGGAGGAAGCGGCTGTGGCGGCTGGCGTGGATGTTGGCGGTGTGGATCGGCAGGTCGCAGTCCCTGCAGAGTATGGCTCTGTCCTCCTGGCAGAAGACAAATCCTCTCTGCTCTTTGCAGATGTCGCAGAGCGGGAGTGGCCGAGGGTGGCGGGAGGAGGAGGAGGACGACGACGACGAGGCTGACGGGTGGAGGAGTGAGAGTCGGCGGTGTTTTCCGGCGAACTTGTTGGCGGAGTGTACCCGGCCATCGCATGCGCCGCAGAGCGCCGCCTCGTCGGCGCAGCAGAGCAACGTCGCCCCCTCTACTCCGCACACGTCGCAGAGCACCTTCATCCTCTCTCTCTCTCTCTCTCTCTCTCTCTCTCGATGTTGGGGGTAGGGAGAAGGGAAGAATGGGAGGGGAAAACGGCAGGTGATGGTTTATATGGAGAAACAGGGGAATATGGACGAATAATAATTTAATTAATGTGATTGCGATCGCATTATCCGAAGTATTATTATAATCAGGCTGAAATGGTTCATGCGTGGGAGTGACAGCGACGTTGCCCTTAGGTTACTACCGGGTACCACAGATACAAACTTATTATTACATGTACAGTTTATTTGTAAAATTTAATTTTAAAAAAAATTAAAATTAAAATTATTTATTAAAAATTATAAATAATATAAAATAAAAATAATTATTATATTGAGATACTTAAAAAAAAAATGTGATATAAATTAGTTATTAATTTTATAATATGTGTAGAATATGAAATAAAGTTTATTTTTAATATTAAATTTTATGTGCAATGTGATATATCTATTTAAGATTAAATTATGTTAATTTTAATCTGTTAAACAAACAAATTCTATGTGTAGAATATAAAATAAAATTAATTTTTAATATTAAATTTTATGTACGATGTGAGATGTCTATTTAAGATTAAATTAGGTTAATTTTAACTTGTTAAACAAACAAACTCTATGTTATATATTTCAAAAAAAAATTGATTGTTAATTAGTTTTATAATATATTTATTTAAATAAGAATATTAAAAATCATAAAATTATTATTTTAAGATGACATCTCTACATGTTAAGATTATAATATTTATTTATACAATTTAGAATTTTTTTTTCTTTTTTGATGTAAAATAATTTTTCTTAAAAATCTCTCACGACTCATTAGACTTAAAGGTATGTTAGGAGTCACTTTTTATACCAGTGTTCTATTCTCGTGGGATACTAGTCGTTACAAAATTGACCCTAATTATAGTAGGAAGAAATATAGTTGGGTTGATTTTTTATTATTAATTTTTAGAGAGAACACAAGTAAATGAATAGTATTGATATTTAAATAATATAAATATCTCAATAATATTGAGCCAAAATGCTCCTCTAATATTATTATGATATTATATGATATTTATCCAAAAATTAGTTATTTGATTCAATAACATATTTAAATAATATTAGAAAAGTACAATATTAATATTTTAAAATAATATTTAAATATTACTTAAAATTATGATACATGTATATCACATTGTCTACAAACAGATGAATGATGACAAAAAAGAGAGAAAATCATATTCAGGGAGGCCGTACCTGATTCCATAAATGAGAAACTCGAAGGCATGAATTTTAAGATAAAATTGCTTTCAAATCATTGAAGTTCAATAATCATTACATTTAACTCATAATAGAAAGATAATGAATAAGTAATATTCTAAAAATTTAGATTTTATGTGTGTTATAAATTAAAATTATATATATAAATTTGAGATATAAACCAAATTTGAGATATTTTAAATTCAAAAAATATAAAAAAAAATTTGGGTAATATTTATGATTTCCAATAAAGATCTAAAATATATGAAATATTAAAAGTTAGGACTTAAATATAATTTTTATAAAATTATAATTAATGTGGATCAATTGAAGTCTGTTGAATAAAATGAATTTATTGTGAATTTGAAAATAGTTAAGGATTTCATATATTTTCAAAAATAATTTAGAATGAAACTATAAGAAATATTAGAATTAGAAATAATTTTTTCAAAGTCTGAAAGTTATTTAAAAATGTTAAGAGAGATATTATTCAAATATAAATTTATTTAAAATCTCATAATAATTTATCTCAATATTTATTTATTTAAAATTCACATGAGATATATATCAAATTTAGAGATATTTAAGAGATATAATTTTGAGTTAAAAAATAATTTATTATTATTTTTAAAATTTTAAATTTATAAGATTTAATTATTCCTTAATTTTAGCTTTGAAAAAAATACCAAATTTACTCTCAGATTGAGTTATTAGCAGAAATAATATTTTACTCTTTTTACACATCAATTCATCTTTCTCCTAACTTATAACCGCTGCTAGCCCTAGCCCTCATATAATAGAAAGTGAGAAAGGGAGAGAGAGAGGAGAGGGGGAAAGAAGAAGGGAGAATTAGGGCCCGTTTAACAGCGGATTCAGATTCAAATTAGATAGAATCGGATTTAAAGTTTGAAGCGGTTTCAGATAAATGAAGCAGTTTCAAACTTAAATTTTATTTGGATAAAAAGTGGCTTGAAATTAGTTTTGAATCTTTTTTAATTTATTTTTGTTTGGATGAATATTAATTTAGAAACCACTTCATCTCACAATAAAATCTCAAAAATAATAAAAATACATAAATTTTATAATAGAAGTAAATAAAAAATATTTATTCAAGATTTTATAATTTATTTGAATATTATTAATTTAAAATTCTCACAAGAATATATATCAAAATTTGAGATATTTAAGGAATGTGGTTATGAGTCAAAAGATGATTTATTATTATTCTTTAAATTTTGAATTTATTAGATTTAATTATCCCTTAATTTTAGCTTTAAGAAAAATACCAAATTTATCCCCAGTTATATTTTTCTAAAAATCTGAGAAAAAAGAAGAAGCGATCACGTGTCTGAAACCACCTTTTCGATGATTTCGGCTTCGTGGCCTTGAAGTCGTTTCATGCTTTTAAAACTGATTTAGATTTATGAGATAAATCAGAATTATTTGACTAATTAATTTTATTAAACTGTCTCCATCCTGCTTGAAGCGGTCAATCAAACAGGCCCTTAAAGGTTCAAAGCGACACTATATTTTTCTACTGAATTGGCAACAATTGAAGAAGAATTTCAAAAATTTTAATAAAAAAGCAAGAGAAAAAAGAGAAAAAAAAGGAGATATTTTCATGATTCCTTAATATAAGAGATCTCTCTAATTATTAGAGTTTAAATTAATCAAAGATAATAATTTAAATGATTAATTTAATTTATAATAATTTAACATAATTTAAATAATTCTAATATCTAATTATTTATGAATTTCTATATTATTGTATAGTTTATGTTTTCCTCATAGTTATGACTATAAACACGTATCCACTGGAGATACGGATCTATTTTAGGGATCGTCACTCTCCCATGACAGTTAAAAACTGCCAATGCACCCATGATAGTCAAAAACTACCAGTGCACAGCATCGCGTCAATATTATATTATATGTTCGAGTTAAAGTAGATGCGTAATCCCAATGAAATTATATTTAACTTTTAATTTATTGTCGCCTTTAAAATCTTAATTACAAATTTAATTATATAGCAAGTCCGTACACTTGTCTTAATATCATATTATCATTTTGAATTTGACAACAAATTTATATACTTAGCCTTTCGTATGTATCATAAATATGAATCAATATATTCTCATTGAATGTAATGACAAGTTTGTATACTTACCCTCCTGCAAGTATTATAGTCGCGAGTGAATATATTTTCAATAAATATGATGGGAAGTTTGTACACTTGCCCCTTAGAGTTATAATCTCAAGTCAATATATTCTTATCGAATATGACGAGTCTATACACTTGTCTTCTTGTAAGTATCACAATCACTAGTCAACATATTCTCAACGAATATGATAGCAACTTCGTACGCTTTTTTTTTATTGGTGTCACAGTCTCGAGCTAATATATTCTCATTGAATATGATGATAAGTTTGTATACTTATCCTCCCATAAATGCCACTATCAAGAAAAGGAAAATATATCATTGTATAATATATTTAACTCATTAATAAAGAGAAAAACTTTGCTAGCAATTAATTCATACTAATTCACAAATAGAATACATTATCAAAATTTTAAAATTCTTTATTATACATCATAACTTTGTTGATGTAATTTTAAATTTTCTCTTCTATTTGACTTAAATTTTCATAATAATCTATTAACCACCGATGAAAGCAATTATAACATTTTTAAAGATATTTAAATTTAAATTAATAAATATTATTAACACTCTACATATAATCTATAAAATCTTAGTTAAAATTTTATGACAGTATAATTAGAGCTAATAATATAATTATAATTATATATGAATTTAGTATTAAATTGAATCAAATTGAATTATAATTAATCTCAAATTTATATTTATATTATTTTATAATTATAAGAATATTATTAATATTTGAATTAAATAAAAGCATCTCCAAGAAAGTCATAGATAACTTCAAAATTTAACTTACCACCAATTTTTATCAAAATCAAATATTATTTAATACCCCAGAATATTACAACAATTCCGAGATGTGAAACAAAAAATTTCATCCCCTATAAAATCATGTGTATATATAAACTAACCATTCAAATAAATATATAAATCTCATAAATGAAACTATAGGTCTTTATTGTGATATTTGGCATGATGACTTCCATTCGATATACTTACAGTGGGCTATTTATAAAGAGTGATAATTCCTAAAAGTATGAAAAGTAATTGATGTATAGTATGAGAAATCACAGTTCCAAAAAAGAAAATAAAATTAATTAAAAAAAAATTTGCTTGTTAATTATATTTTATGTTTATTATGTTTGCATACTTATATTGTAATATCTGACAAATTATATTGCACTTATTTATATTTAATATTCACATTATGCTGAATTATTATCTATCTTGCATATACATTATTATATTATTTCTATCAAACACTTGATACACATGCTTTTTTGTTTGATAGTACTAGTGTTATAAACTTTGATTTCTTCTGTTATATGATATAAGTACGTATAATTATTATAATTATTGCTATTATATTGTTTACTTGATATAGGCTTATGCATGTTGCTGTATAATGCTTATATTGTACTTTTAAATTTTAAGATAATAAACTTATAATTATGAAAGTTTATTAAATACTGAATTCTATAGTGAGCTAACACCCTTTTCGGTAATATCTTTACAGATTCAGTACAAGTACAAGTACAAAAGATGCGAGTTAAAGATGATTAAAAGATTATTTTAAATTATTTATTTATAGTGTAATGTAATAAATATATATTGAGGATAGACTTATATTAAGTTGTACCAAAATTACTTGTAGATCAATGAAAAAACAAATTTACATAATGGTCAGGTAATAGCCAAGATAATTATAGAATTGAGCAATATTAATTGATAATATAAATATTTAAATAATATTAATATCTTAATAAAATTAATATCTAAAATACATTTAAAGGTATTTAGTTCAATATAATTATTATGATATTATATCATATTATCGAGATGCTCAGACTAAATTTTTTCTTTGAGTCATAATTTTATAATATTTTATAAAATTATTTACTTATATTGTAAAAATTAATAATTATTTTTTTAATAACATAAAATTACATTAAGATTGAATCAAATGCCTCTATAGTTTTATGTCATTTAAATATTAATCGTTTGAGAATTAATATGTCATGTTGCGTGTGGGTTTAATCTGAATCCAATCTAATCTCAACAAATTTACTAATATCACAAGTATTTTTTTTTATTTTTCAATATAAAAAATGTTGACGATACGCTGCCGACGAACTTCCGTTTGTCTTCCAAATTGGCACAGTAATTAAAAATCAGATTAAAATTCTCATCATTTTGTAAAGTGTGCCATGGTTTAGCCCATAGTTTACTTATCCATGGTTTTTACTGAATTTCTGAAATTTGAAAAGAAAATAAAATTGAAAGATCATTCATGAGCTTCAAAAAAATAATCATATCTTCAATCAAAAAATATATAAAAAAAGAAAATTTACATATGTGACTCTCAAAAATCTATTATTTTCAGGTGACACTCATAAAATTTATTATTTTCAGACAGCACTCCTCATTTTGGGATAAATTTATAGGCAGCATTCTGCTTTTAAAGTTAGATAGAAGTGCTGCATGAAAATAATAAATTTTTGAGTATTGTTTGAAAATAATAAATTTTTGAGAATAAAGATGTAAATTTCCTAAAAAATAATCATATCATCATCTAATCTTTTCTTCCTTTAAGATCATCTTCTGATTCACAAGCTAAAATGACCTCAAAACGTTTAACATCCCCATCATCATTAATTCAATGACACGAATTATCAAAATTAAGTCAATAAAAACTGAGTGTTAGATTAATTAACTTTTTCTATTCAGAAAATTTATGAGGTTTTTATAACTAGATATAATAAAATAAATTTCACTAATTAATTTTCTTCTTCTATTCCAAGTTCGTTACTGTACTGACCTGCAAATCTGTAATTTTACACATCATTTGGTTCGAGTTTACCTTTTAATAAGAGAAAAAATATTTTATTTTTAAAATTTAATGAAAAAAATTATTTTTATATTAGAAAGTGCATAAAATGTGAAATACTTTTAATTTTAATATTCATATTTGTGTTGGATATGACATAAAATTGATTTTCATAGTTGAAAATTGTGTTAAGTAAAAGATAGCGTTAATCTAATTACAGGACTAAATAAATGAATTCAACTTAACTTGCTAAACAAAATTATTTACATACACAAATATTCAATTAGACTTTTAATTTTTTAATTTTTTTAATCTACAAATCATATATCTTACTCAAGTTCTCAAAAATTCCTCTCTTTTCTAATATGAACGGAGTTATTCTTATACCATTTTCTAATAGCTAGAACCCTCTTTGGAGCCGCATCTTATTCTAGTGATTGTCTTCTTTTGAGGTATCTCTCGGTGATTACTCCCCGCTCTCATCAGCCATAAGTTATCACCAGTTCAACTCTAACTATATCGTACTTTTAGAGGTTGGTTCTCAATTCTATTTTCAATACGATATCTTAATATTATTTGTAATAATTTTATAACAAATATATCTCAACATGTAGCGTTACTATAAGTAACAAAATAAAGATCATAAGTATGAAATTTAATAAAATCGCATACACATGCAATTAATTATATAATAAAAAAGGTAAATAATTATTTTTAAATTTAATTTATATGCAAGCTAAGCTGAATTACCTAACTCGAAAAATCGCATGATAATCTTATTTTTTTTGCCTTCATAAACTGCCATGGATCAAAATCGACGATTTTACAAACTTTAAAAATCTTAATGTAATTTTTCTCTGCTTGTTCCCACCATACAATGTATATACAATAAATTGAGTATTGATATTACTAATTAAATATAATATAATAATAATAATAATAATAATAATAATAATAATAAGTTTCATCCTTTTAACTCCTTTCCATCATAATAATAGTTAGAATTTAATAATAAAATTTCAGCATTTCAATTCTCACTGGACAGCATTTGGTTCAATATTATGTAAATTTTATTTTTAAATTAATAATTTTATAAATTTGTAAAAAATTATTTTAAAATATTGTTAAATGAAATAATTAATTTTTTAGATAATATGACTTAATTTTAAGATAATATTTAACTAAATGCCTCACAATTATATTATTTTTAATGAAGAATTAATTTAGTACATCAATTTTTCTTAAATATTTTAGGGATAATTACCTACATGCCACACCATTTAACTTTACTTATATGTTACCCATCTATTCTTAGTTAATTACGCTATACACACTCAAAATAATATTATAAAATTTTACATTCACACACTTGAGTTAAAACTTAGTCAAAATTTATTTAAAAAAAAAAATATTTTGTTAGTAAATCACTAAAATTAAATTTTTATCCTTAATAGTATATATTTTTTCTTCCTCAATGCCACACTAAAGCGCTGATTTATCCTAAAATCAATTCACGTCGCAGATGTCTCCTTCCCTTGCCACCACCTAAACATTAAGGTTTTAGGATTTTCACTCAAAATATATTTAAATATTTTTAAAATAATATGATGAACGGCTCAAATTTTTTGTAACCTAATTATAATTAGGTTATTAAAAAATTGTGATTACTCCTTGTAATAAAAATAAGTTAAAATATATGTATGTAAGATTTTATAATATTTTGAGTGTGCATAGCGTAATTAACTAAGAATTAATGAGTAATATATAAATAAAGCTAAATGATGTAGCATGCTGGTAATTATCTCAATATTTTATTATATATAAAATTTCTCAACATAATTTTATTAAATATTAAGTAATAAATTCTAAAATTTAATTCATAAATTATAATAATTTAATTTATTATTATAAAAAAGTATTTCAAAAATATTCACAAAATAATCTTAACTCTTATTATTATACTTAAAATAGGATTTTTTTATTAATCTAATCTCTTGTATACATACATACATATATATATATATATCACTTTTTATTTAAAATATAAATATATAAACTGTAATAATTCTATCAAGTTGAAAATGTTATTTTTTTTGTTATTATGAGAAAATTGAGTTATTAATTAATATGAGAAAATATAATTTATAATTATGTATTTAAAGTATGTATATATAAATATTAAATTTTGAGATTAAAAAACAATTTAAAGACTTCAATTAGAGGTTACATACATATAATTCTCTCTGATCTTGAGAATAGTCACTGTAATAAAAAAGATAAAAATTGAAGTAAATATATAATGTACTTGTATTTAAAATTAGAATAATTTAAACTTTAATTCAAATATTCTAAATCAGATATATTTGATATTTACATAATACATGTATAAAATAATGTTTTCTATTAATTGAGAGATAACCTAATAATTTTTTTTAAAAAATTAAAACAACTTACAATTTATATTAATTATACTTCATTTTAAATATTAGAATCAATTCAACTGTTTTTATAAATTTTTTATGTGGCAGTAATTATAAAAATTAGAAAGTATTTTTATTAATTATGTTTTAATAATATTAGTTATTAATTTGAATTTCATGCACTGTGTTTGTGCTTAGTGCTGGATATTTTATATAAAATGCATTAATTAATAATTTTTTATTGACAATTATTTTAATAGGTTCTGAACTATTATATACACAAAATTTTTTGTGATAAAAAATTCTAAATAATTTATATTATATTATTAATTATTTCTATATTTTTATTTTTTATATTTTTTAAGAACACAGTATTTTTATTCTTATAGACACGTATAATATAGATATTATGGAGACAACTAAATGTTAATTTATTTTTAAATATGACATCGTTATAAATATCAAATGAAGCTTAGCTTCCATAATGATCCTGTTGAATGGTTGGATATAATAATTAAGAAACTCAAGTATGAAAAAATTTATTAAAAAAGTAAAATTTAATAATATGTCATGAAACAATTAATCTTAATGCAAATTATAAATAAAATTTATTTATTTAAATATAATACTTTGGTTAAAATAATTGTTAAGATTTTTAAAGTCACTAACTCAAAAAACTAAATAGTTAAATAGTTTTAAAAATTTAAAAGATATCTTAAATAATACTTTAAGAAAACTAAATAATATAGTTTAAATTTACAATACATATTAAAACAATTTGCTTCTTAAATAAAAAATTTAAGTATCACTATACATATTTAGTTTCATTTATTTTGTTATGTGTGCTTTCGGAGCAAGAGCATACTTTAATATTAAATTAAACAGAAGTATTTACACATGTTACACAAATTTTAGTATAATATTTTTTAAATTTATTTATTTATTTATTATGAAATTATATCTCCTTAAATAATAACATACATTGAAAAAAAAGTAAAAACTAAAAATTCAAGCCAATAATTTTAAAAAGAAATAAAAAATATTAATCAAGATAAAACTTGATATCAAGTCACTATATAAATTTTGATAATAGTTATATATGGGTTTGAAACATATATAGGACTTTTCTATAATAAATTTAGCTGTGAAATGCATAATTAATTGGATTTGGATTAAGATGAAATCGGATTCAAAAACATAAGTACTTAGATTTGAATCAAGATTAAACTGGATCATTTCCATCTATGATCTTTCACATTTTGTGTAACGACCTCGGCTTTTACCTCGGCCGTTACCCAATTTCTTTTTTTTTTTATCCTCAAATAAATTCACTATATCTTAATATAAATTTGTCCTTAATATACAATTAGTACATTACACCATAAATAATTATAAAATCCTGAACACAAATAATCTAAAATAATCTTCTAATTGTCTCTCACCCATGCCTCTTATGCTTGTGTTAAACCTGTAAAAATAGTGCCGAAAATGACGTCAGTCCACCAATAGGACTCAGTAGGAGATATCAACTAGCTATGGGCTACATAAAATATTAATAAGATTTCATGATCACAAATTTATTATTTTGAGATTTAAGAGAATTATTATATGCATACACAGCAACATTCATGAACTTATATCAAATGAATAAATAGCATGATAGCAATGACTGATAATTATGCTTAGTTAAATTGTATAACAGAAGTATCAAATAAGAATTTATAACATGAATTCTATCAAATAAATGAGCATGTATATCATGAGTTTCTTATGAACAATTGAACAGTATAAACGCATGATAGATAATTAGCATAATACGAATACTAAATATAAACAAGTGCACATAATAATTATAACGTACACATGATAACAGAACAAATATAAAAATATAATTAACGAATAAGTTTTCTTTTAATTAATTTCTTTTACTCTTTTGGGTCCGTGATTTCTCGTACTATGCCTCAGGTGCCTTTTACATATTTAGGGATCGTCATCCCCTAGCCCCGTAGGCAATAGCCCATAATGGCAAAAATGTGAGGTCCTCAATCAGTTTTGGGAGTTTTCACCCCCTAGCCCAAAATGGCAATGGACGCCGTCGCGCCTATATATATCATA
>JAEMOT010004108.1:157747-179121 GCA_019297695.1 Apostasia ramifera
GCATTCACCTTCAAAATCTTAGTATAAGCTTGAAATTTTTATTAAGGAAAAATTATTTAATAATTTTTAAATCATAATTATATATTAAATAGGTTAATTAAAAATATTAAGGAGTTTTTACATACAAGACATAAAATTTACATAAAATTACGTATTTCACCATTAATTCGTAAATATTACCACTATCACACCATATTCATTTATAAGCTCTGATTGACCATTATAACGGCTCTATCAAATATGTGAAATACAAAATATTTAAATTAATATAGTGTGATAGTGGTAATATTTATAAATTAATGATAAAATATATAATTGTGTAAATTTTATATTCTGTATGTAAAAATTCCAAATATTAAACTAGCTATCAAAACTATTTAAAAAAAGGCTGTCATGTGTAAGTGCAGCTTCTCTTAGCCACCTCGTAAAAAAAAATTGCAGTGACATGGCAGGTGACATGCTCTTATTCCCAATTCAGAGAATCAATGGCTCCCAAATGCTGCGTTTCTCTCTCTACTTTCTACAACGACACCATCACCCCATGCCCCTCTTGCAGCTGTGGCTGCCAAGGAGCACCCAAATCGCCGAAGTGCCTCGAGTAAGTGCAGAAGTCGATTCTATTTTGCACGAGTTAATACAATCACGAAGAGCGAGACCGATTAGGATTCAAACGGCTACTGAGTTTTTCCTTCGTCTTTCTTCAGGGATGGTGAAAATATTCCTACGATGCCGCGGCTGCAGCGAGCTGATGGTGTAGATCCTCGGCACGATGTTGTGAAGTGCACGATGCATCTGTGCCCAATTCGGGTTCATTGGCACCTGAAAGAGAGCTATAAGGGCTACTGGAGGGTTAAAATTACCATTAACAACTTCAATATGTTGAAGAATTACAGTGATTGGACTCTGGTGGTGCAGCACCCCAATCTGCAGAGCCTCACTCAAGTCTTCAGTTTCAATTATAAGCCTCTTGGCCATTATGGGCATGCAAGTGAGTTTTCTGAGGCCTGCCCACTTTTGGCTCCAATCTAAAGGGAGCTCCTCTTTTTAAATTTTTATTTATTATTCTACATAAATTTTTGGGTAAATTATATTCAGATTCCTGAGTTTAAAGCTTAATAACGTATAGATCCACATTTAACATCGGGTCCCTGAGTTTTAATAAATATCAAATGGGTCCTTTTTTATTTTTTATTATTAATTTTTTTTTAAATTATCAATATACTCCTCCTCCCTCTCTCTCAAGTTTTAAGAGAAGAGGAGGGGTATAATGGTAATTTTAAAAAAAATTAATAATAAAAAATTAAAAAAAAACTCATTTGATAATTTATTAAAACTCAGGGACTCCGACATTATAATTTTAAAAACCTAAATCTGTCTGTTATTAAGCCTTAAACTTAGGGATCTAAGTATAATTTATCATAAATTTTAATATAAAAATCTAACATCATATTATATCTTACATAAATTTTACAGTAAATTATATTCTGGTTCTTGAGATCTTAAAAGTGTTGTAAATTGATCTTAATTTTTAAAAAAATTTAATTTAGATCTTTGAGATTGCAAAAAAAGCTATGCAACTTTAGTTCCAATTATAACATAATTACTAATTTTTTATTGGTATAGTATAAGTTATTTTTATTTGTCAACTTTATATTTTTTAGAAATATACATTTTTTGATAAAATATAATTTTAAAATATTAATATTAATATATTTAGTTTTAAATTTTAATGTAGAGAAAGTAAAAGATGAGAAAATTTTAATTTTATGTTTCTGCAGACCCTCTCTGTGCCTTAGAGGCCCCCCAGGCCGTTCCTGAGGAGTGCCCGACTTTGGAGGCAGAGGAGGAGGAGGAGGTGGAGATGGAGGAGGAAAAGGAGGAGGAGGAGGGTCTCACTCCTCACCCCCCTTCCCATACTCTTTTTCCTTCCTCCCTTCCTATGTTGACTTGTGACTCCTCCCCTTTCTCAGGTGGCTCCCAGGATCTCTGTCCAGATTGTGACACCCCCTCCCAATCTTAGGAGGGACTCTAATTCGAACATAGTCTGTCGGGTCAATGGGAACTCTAGTAGCCCCCTCCCCTCCCCTGTGGTAGGGGAGGAACGTGACTTATTAGCATCTCTAACTTCTCCCCATCCCCCTCCCCATTCTTCCATCCTCGCCCCCTCCCCCCCGCCTATATCATGAATTTTAAGATTGGGTTTTGGAATGCGAGAGGTGTCGGAAATAATGCCACTATGGGGAGGATTAGAGAATTCAAGAGTAAGCACTAACTTAATTTTTTAGCATTTGCGGAACCTAAAGTCCAGGCGACTAGCATCCATGGTTTTAAGAGGAGTATAGGGTTTTCTAGAAGCTTTGCTTCGTCCGTCAATTCCTTTTGGGTTTTTTGGAATGAAGAGTGGGAGTGTGAGATTATGCACGACTATAAGCAAGCTTTATTTATGAAGATCAAAATGCCGAACCTCAACTTTTATATTACTTCTGTCCATGCCGCTTGCTATCGGGGGCAACGAAAAATCCTGTGGAAGGACTTAAAAACTTTTGAAGATAATAATCTCCCTTGGATTATCTTAGGAGATTTCAATATAGTTCAGAATTCTAATGAAAGAAGAGGAGGTTGCATTCCAAATTTTTATGCTATGGAAGAGTTTAACAATACTATTTTAGAAGCTGGTTTGGAGGACGCGGGGTATCATGGTAAACCTTTCACTTGGGCTATTTCCAAGCTTAGTGAAAAAAAATGACCGTGCCTTGATTAATAGTAGTTGGGCCCAGCAATTTGAAATCACAGCGGTTAGCCACCTTCATAGGCTGTGCTCCGACCATGAGGTGTAATGGTCCTTTAAATTGTGTAAATGATTCAAATTAATAAAAAAAAATTAAATTTTATATTTTCTACTAAATAAAATTAGTAAAAATAGTGAGATTCTAAAAAGCATCAATACTTTACGGCTTCAATGAACTAAATCAAAAATTTTAATAAGTTAAGACTAATTTGTAGTACTTTTCTAGCTTTAGGAGCCTGGATGTAATTTACCTAAAATTTAAAATTAAAAAGAAATTTTATCTCACATGGTGTTGGGAATTTATAACTAGTTTGGCCAAAAAACCATAAGTATAAGTTTCACACAAGTTTAATGAAAAAATAATAGAAAAGCATATATGGGTAGTGGAGAATATACATAACAATTTATAAGAAGACCATAATATGATTAACTACAAATTGGGGAAGAAATCACGATGATATTGAGAAGATGAATAAGAATTTATTTAGGAGGTGTTTGATTCAATGTTATATTGATGTTATATTATGTTGTGTAAAGAAAATAATTGTTTGGTTTAATGACATCTGTAAATAATTTTCTATGAGATTATAAAATTATTAATTAAAAGATAATATCTAATTATCATAATATTTAAATTATATAACATAACATTAAGATAATAATGAACCAAATGCCCTTTAGAGAGAAATTTTCATAATAAGTGAATCTCACAAATTTAACATCCTATTTATTGTACCACATCGAATCGTCGATGATCGGTTGGTTCGGTCCAATAGTGTTGTAGTTCGATCTTCATATATTGTCCATTCATTCCCATGAACAAATAGTCCAGTCCATTCTCTCAGCCATCCACCCAACCTTCAATTGCTTTTTGCTCCATCATTTAGTTGTTCACTTAATGACTCTATAGAAGATTCAGGTTCTACACTTATCACATGCAACATAAGTTTTAATTAAAAAATCTTATTTTATGTTTACATGAAATCCGCGTGCCTCATCAGAACTCTCTTTGTGTTCCCCTATATCACCTTTTTCATTAGGAGGCTAAGTCAGTGAGTCACAAGTGCTAAGATTATTAAGCCTCAAAAGTTGTCTTATCATGTGGGGAGCTTTTCTTGCTACTTGCAGTAGACCTGTCGTATTTATTTTTTATGAGTATGATCTTAATACCGACTTGCATGAGCAGTAGATGTTTTTCTCATTTGAGCGCCTGTAAGGCAAATCAGTTTATTCTCTCTTGCTACACTACTCCATGAGCTAAACTCTCTCCTAGCAAATTGCTACATTTCTCTGGTGGTAGAATATGTCCCCACGTCCATAAAATTTTTGCCATCATTATATCTCTGGTAGACTAGGTTTAAGAAAGACACATGACACTATTCTACAGGCTTCTAAGTTAGCAATTGGTAGACTACTTTTACGAGTATCACAACATCCATTTCTCCTTAAAAATTACAAATGAATATTCTATATATTACTGTCAATTGATATTAAGAATGTCTATAAATACTTTCCGTTTCGTCACTTAGAGAGTGGGCACTTGAGAGGAAAACCCTTAGCTAATTTAAAGTCTAGCAAAGAGATATTTTGTAATTTATCTTTAGTGAGTTTTTATAATTAGTGAAATTTTTTAGTTGAGCTGATCGATAGACATAAGAGGATATCTTTAGACCATCTTAAACTTCTATTTCCCTCACTTATTTTCGATATCCTCTTTTTTTTTTTATTATTACTAATACTTTTGTAGGAGTGATTAACGTTTTCATTTTTTTCTGAATTTCTTTCCTAGATTTGATTTCCATCGTCACCATTTTACATATTATTTTTTGCATATATCTAAATCCAGCTAGTTGCAGATGACACAGGAGTTTTCTGGGGAATCAAATACTACAACGAAATGTTGCTACAAGAAGGAGAGCTTGGCAACGTGCAGTCCGAAATGCTTCTCCTGAAGGATCCCAACATTTTCACCTTTAGAGGAGGATGGCCGTTCCCGAGGAAGATATCCTTCAACGGCCGCGAATGCGTGATGCCCACGCCCGACAAATATCCTGCCTTGCCACGAGGGAGCTCTGCTCCCCCTCCCCTTCATCTTCTCTCCCAGCTGAGCTTTCTATCTTTAATCATTGTGTTCTTGGTCTTCTAGCCTCTTGGCTGGCGCTACGGCTGCTCTTCGTTTTGGCTTCAGAGCATCTAATTGTTTTATGATCACTTCAAGGGTAAATTAATTTTTTTTTAAAAAAACTTTATGCGTAAATTATATTGCGGTTCTAAGGTCAGGATACAGTTGCGTAAAGGTCTCTATATCTTTTTTCTTCTTCTTTTTTTATTTCACTCCTTGAAATTATGATAAAAGTGTGGTTCGAATTTGAGATCTCGTAATTTTCAAGTAAGCTCTTTACCTATTAGGCTAGGAGAACACTACCGAAAGGTCTCTACATTTGAAACAACTGCAAAATAAATATAATTCTTACATTCTTGTTCATATTCATTTTTTTTTTGAGAAAAGAGCAAGGATATGAAATATGGTGTTTATATTTTGTATGTCATCCAGATAGTAACTTGGAATCAATTGAAAAACACAATTAGTTTGAACAGGCAATTTATTATCATCGATGCCACTGCCTTTAGCTATAAATACAAGATCGAGTTCTAATTTTAATTTGAGTTATGGTATGAGAATATCTAAAGAGCAATAAGAAGAATTATTTGCACTTTATAAGATCAAAACCCTCCTTTTTATTGAGGTTAAACTTTAATAAGGATATTATTTTATTAAGAATTGTATATAAAGTAAAATATATTATTTATTATATCAAGATAGGTAAAGATTGATCTAAGTCAATTATTATTTCTAATAAGTAGATCATTTTTTAAAAAATTTCTCATAAAAATAATAGTTCACAGTGAATTTTGTATAGAAGTATTTCATGTTAATTGTGCCTGTAAGAATGTTTGGCTAAAGCAAAAAAAAGTGAGAATATTTGTTAAATTATTTATGGGTCCTTGAGATTAATCTACATCTTATTTAAATTTGGTTTTAAATCATTCTTTTATTTTCCTTTAATTCAAACCATGTCATTTGTGCTTGTAGGAAAAAAGAGAATATTTTGCAAATTATTTATGGGCCCTTGAGATTAATGTACATCTCATTTGAATTTTATTTTAAATCATTCTTCTATTTTCTTTTAGCCCAATTGCTAATAAAACATACAAAATTTTAATTGAACTTCTTTACTGACATATTTGAAAGATGAAGGAAGAAAACAATGAGAAATGATTTCAACAGATGTAGTTCTGTCAAAATTAATAATTTTTTACATCATTTATAAATATCATTTATATATCATTTTTAAATTTCATATTCCACTTGAATATTATTGATATATACTTTTACTTGCAATAAAATGATGTAAAAGATTAGTTTAACTATATTATAAAGTTTTAAAAATTAAAATTAATTTTTAATATTTAAATTTATGTGAGATGAAAAATAAATTTAATTTTTTATACTAATGTTTGGATTAGATATAAAATAAAGATGACAAATATTATTATATTTATTGTATAAAGTTAAATAAAATAAAATTTTTAACATTACTCAAAAAAATATTTGTTAAAAAAAAATCTAGGAATAAATATTGCTGATTTTCCTTCAAATTCCAACTCTTTTTATTAATCGAAGAAACGGAGGTTCATTTTTCACTTCCGTAGCCTTTGGAGTTCTTGTTGTCATCAGAGGGAAAGAAGAAAGGGAAACTCACACAGGGCAGTAGAAAACGACGGCCGGATCTTCGATTTCCGCAAGCGGCGGTGATGGAGAATGTCGGTGATCTTCTTCCCTTGCCGCCTTAGGTTGCCGGAGCAGTTCCTTTGTCTCGTCGGGAAGGGAACAGAACTGAGCACCTCCGTTGCCATTTCACAAGGGATCTAAGGTCTTAAGTACAAACGTTGGATCCAGAGTCATGAAATGCTAGGCAAGAGGTGTTACTTTCGCATCTCTGCTGTTAATTATCCTCCGGGAAGGTAAGATTATCGCATTTTCTCTTTTTGTAGTTAGGGTTGTTGGCATTTCCAATTTTGGATTCCAAGGCTTCTTGATCGGTGCATTTCTTGCAATATGAAAGGTGATTTCAGCTCATGATGTCGTTGTGATGGTGATTTGTTGTATTTCTTGAATTTCTACGTTTTCCTTATCTCATAAGCATTACAACCATTCTAAGCGGTGATAGTTTTTGTTGGCACGATGCTTAACTTGTATTTATGTTTCCTGTTTGACAACTGTTGCCATATTGCTTACCTAGTCATGTAATGGTCTGCTAATATTTTTTTTCGCTTCACCGATGATATGCTATCTCTTGTTCTTGTGTTAGAATGATTTGAACTTCTGATTTCCCGACCTTAAAGTTCCATTCCAGTGCAGGGTTTCTAATCAGATTGGTAGCTGATTGTCACTTTTGGACGTGCGATGTCTCTCTTTAGCAGGCTATTTTATAAAAGACCACCTGATGGCTTGTTAGAGTTTGTTGAGAGGGTGTATGGTAAAATCTTTGATGTGAAGTGGTTGTTTTTGGAGCTTTAAAGTGTTTATTTCTAATTTTCATCTTTGCTATATGCAGTTTTTGATTCATGTTTCTCAACTGAGGTTTTATCAAATGGAATGTATCAAATCTACTTGCGTGAGACCGTTTCAGAGCTATATGAAGTGTATCCCGATTCTTCTTTCTTGGCATTTAACTTGAGAGAGGGTGAAAAAAGGAGTGAATTTGCCGTAACTGTTGCTGAATATGATGTCACTGTTATTGATTATCCACGGCAATATGAGGGTTGCCCTCTTCTTCCTTTGTCTTTTGTTCATCATTTCCTTAGAGTATGTGAGAGTTGGCTCTTTAATGGAAATGATCAAAATGTTGTACTACTGCATTGTGAGAGGGGTGGTTGGCCACTCTTAGCATTCCTATTAGCTAGCTTTCTTATTTTTAGAAATTTGCATCATGGGGAGCAGCGTACTCTGCAAATTGTTCACCGTGAAGCCACTAAAGGTTTTTTACAGCTTTTATCGCCTTTGAATCCCTTACCTTCTCAGCTACGTTATCTACAATATGTTGCTCGGAGGAATATATCTCCAGAGTGGCCTCCAGCAGAGCGGGCACTTTCTTTGGACTGCCTTATTCTTCGAGCTATTCCTAACTTTGATTCGGACAAGGGCTGCAGACCTTTGATTCGTATTTTTGGCCAATATCTTTGTAATCAAAATAGTCATTCAAAGAACATGCTTTTTTCAATGTCCAAGAAGAAAAAATCATTACGGCACTACCGCCAGGTAATAATTGCTGTATTTTTTTTTAAATTTAAAAAATTCATGCACTGCTGGCTGAAATCATCTTCACTTTGATTTACATTTGTAAATTGACTAAGGAGATCAGAATAATGCAGGAAGACTGCGACGTTGTAAAAATTGACATCCAGTGCTTGGTTAAGGGTGACATTGTGTTGGAATGCGTTCACTTGGATTTGGATCCTGAAAGGGAAATTATGATGTTTCGTGTCATGTTTAATACCGCTTTCATTAGGTCAAATATTCTCATTTTGAACTGTGAGGATATTGATATACTGTGGGATGCAAAGGGAAGGTATCCAAAATGTTTTCGAGCAGAGGTAACTGCAATTTGTATTGTATTTATTGTTCCTTCAACATATTTGGCATGTTCTTTCTTTATTTAATGTTCTTCTGATTACATTATTATGAAGGTATTGTTTGGTGAAGTTGACAATGCCTCATCTCCTACGACTCCAACAGCAACTTTGGACGGTGATTTAATGGGTGGGTTGCCTATTGAAGCATTTTCTATGGTTCAAGAACTTTTTGATGGTATAGACTGGGCTGATAGCACCGAGGATGCTGCTTTCTGGTTACTTAAACAAATATCTGCCAATGCGTTGCATGAAAGAATTGAAAATCTAATGCTAACTGATGCAAGGGAGCTGTCTAGGCTCCACGGCAAAGCGAGTGACAGAATGTCCTTTGCATCACACTCTGATTCCGATGAAGAGAAGGAGGATTCCGTAACATCAGAATCTGTAACTTCAGGGGACCTTGAAAAGATTCAGCATGGAGCTATTATCAACAAGCAATATGAGAGTTCGTCTGAAGAACTTACAGGTCAACACCATGACCTAACTGGTAAGTTATTCTTGAACTCTTCAAGGCTTATCCTTATCAATTGCTAATAACCACTTTCTGAGAATAGACTGCAAATTCCAGGTTCCATGCAATTAGCTTCGTCTACTTCTGTTGGCATAATCTCACCACCACCGCCACCACCAACTCCACCTCCTCCGCCTCCTCCGGGACCACCTATTTATGTTGCTTCTGTAATAACACCATCACCACCAGCACCACCTCCTCCTCCTCCTCCTCCTCCTCCTCCATCTAATGCTAATCTTAGTGCTACTATGTCTTCTAGGGGCTGTCCACCAGCACCACCTCCTCCTCCTCCTCCTCCTCCTCCTCCTCCATCTAATGCTAATCTTAGTGCTACTATGTCTTCTAGGGGCTGTCCACCAGCACCAGCTCTTCCTTTGTCTTTCAAGGGTTCTCCATCAACACAACCACCACCTCCACCACCACCACCTCCTTTTCAATTTCATATGTCCACCAAAGGACCTTCTAAGTGTAACCAGGGATCAACCCCTCCGCTCGCATCAAATAAAGGTCCTTGTCCTCTACCGCCACCACCACCACCACCACCACCAACACCTTCATTGAATTCTGGTCATTCTGCTGCTAATGCTACCCTTGGAGCTCCCCCACCTCCCCCACCTCCTTTAACTTCTGGGCATGTGGCTTCTAAGGCTACTCTTCAGATCCCAGTGCCACCTCCTCCACCTCCTTCCAATTCTTCACGAAATACCCCTCTTGCACCTCCTCCCCTACCTGTAAGTGTTGGATGGAATACCCCTGCAGCACCTCCTCCCCAACCTTCATGTTATGGACGAAATACCCCTCCAACACATCCTCCCCCACCTTCACAAAATATTCCTCCAGCTCCTCCTCCCCCACCTTCAGGATCTGCAAGAAATACCCCTCCAGCCCCACCTCTACCCCCATTATCTACCTGCAATGCCCCAGTTGCTCTACGAACTCCACAAGCACCTAAACCACCTATTAACATGCCTCCTTCACTACCCTCACATGTTGGAAATCAAGGAGTACCTGCTCCACCACAAGTTTCTGGAGCGAAACTTCCTAGCACGCCAACACCACCATCATTTGGAAGAGAAAAAGTTATTCATCCTGGTTCTGGAAGAGAACCGATCACCAACGCATTTAAGAAAGCTGCATTAAAACCACTGCATTGGGTGAAAGTGACAAGAGCAATGCAAGGAAGCCTATGGGCTGATTCTCAGAAGCTGGAAAATGAGTCAAAGTAAGTGTAATTTGAGTAATTTAAAATAAAAACGATATATTCAGATGTCCTAACGTGATTAGATTTTTTCCTATTGTGGTTAAAATCAAAGTATGCAGAGAATTTTGTCTTCGTGGTTATTCATTTTTCAGTTTCTTTAGTTATAATTATACTTCTCTGCATGGTTTGCTAAATTTTGACAATTGATCATTGTTGTTGATTATTCCTAATTTTTAAATTACATTAAAAGCATGGAAATGTTTATCTTATTTGAACTTTGCGCAGTCATGGACCTTTAGCATTGGAAAAAATGTATATGTTTCAAGATGTTTTAGATGTGGAACCTATTCTAATTATTGGAATTCCATTTAGAGTGTTCAAATTTTTAAATTCAAATGTGCAACTAAATTTGTTATAGCTGATAATAATTGCAAAATATTGGGAATTTGTTGTGAAATCTGTTGATGTGAAATTATCTTGTAACTTAGCCACCTATACTTCATTATAAACAACTTTTGTCAATGACTAATGGAGGCTTCGGATCTCTTCAAAGAAAGATCATCTCCAAGGGACAAATGACATCGCAACGAGACAAAGAAAGCATTAGAAGGAAGCCAAAAATGTATAGTGAGTCTAAATTTTTAGGTTAAAAAAGCCCTAGGTATGTAGTGGAAAAACCAATTGAGAGACAGTGTTTCACTATCATCAAAGAGTACAAATATTAGCTTGCTTTATGATGTAAATATAACATAGGAAGAGCTTTGGTCGATTGGAGATGAAATACTGATTGGGTTTGAACTTCTATAAGTAGTAACGAGAGCCAAGCTGAGTTTGTAGGAGAAGAAATGAGTAAAAACATTTTTTGAGTTGTTAGCAGGGGACATGAGTCCCCCTCCATTCATTTTGTTGGGTATGTATAATTATGAAGGCTAACATCGTTATCAGCTAATTGTTTATTGGTAGATGTCGGTAGTTAGGCCCTGCTGATTGGTTGTTGATGTTGCCACCTATTTCATATCCATTTGTTGTTATTGTTGCTTGGCTTGATCTTAAAAAAAAAGGAGGATATGGAGTTGTTAGTTGTAAATCGTGGTTGACATGGAAAGTGAGGGCATAATTTGTTCGAGCTGAAATGTCTTGTAGAAAGAGACGAGCCATCTATTCAGTGAAGGAAACTCTCTGGTAGATAACTATCTAGAAGGGATCCTCATGGTGAAGTGTGCTTGGCGATGGTAGGTCGTTTGACCTGATTAGGCCATTCATTTATGGGTTTGTTCGACCTAGAGGGCCATCCACATCTGTTTGTCTGAGTGTCTTTTCCACTTGGCCAATGTCTTTTAATGAAAGTCTATTTGCCCGAGGAAAGTCTTTCGACCAATGACAAATCTTCTTTTGGGATTCTGCTAACGTCCTTTGGTTCGTTTGTTCTCTGTTCATTGACCATGAATCAACCCTATTGTATTGTCTGGGAGATGTGTGGATGGTTTAGTGAGATCGGGTGTGTCATCAATAAGTGTACAACTTGAAAGAAACAATATTCATTGTGATAATAGATTCATGCAAAATTCATTGAATCATAGAAATCTTTGTGCATCTTTCTCTTATTTTCCTATTCTTCTCTTCTATGCTATTAGACTTGAAGAGAGAGTCCTATTTTACATACGATAACGACAACAATGAAATTTCAGTAAAATTAAAATCCATCAACTTTTAAAATCATGAGGGTTTAAGTCCCCTCTATCCCAGAGAAAACAGCCATTCTCAAGATTAGCATGGTAGATTATTTTAGGTTGACTAACTAATATATTTATTATTTAAAGACATTCATTTGTAACGTCCATTGTTTTCTTGTAAAGACTTTCTACTTAAAACCTCTCATAAAATGAATATTTCTGTATAGGGCTCCTGAGATTGATTTTTCAGAGCTGGAAAGTCTATTTTCAGCTGGAGTTGATGACGGACGTGGTATGGATAAAGGTGGAATTCGAAAAGTTTCAAACACAAGCAAGCCTGAAATAGTTCACTTGGTATTTCTACTTCTCTTGTTGTTTTTCTTTTTTTTTTCTTTCAAACTTTCATGCACTTGATTCGTAAGATGGCATATTTGCAGTAGGGCATGTCATGTTGTTTGAATCAGTTATGCCTGCACAACATAGTTTGGTCCAGCTTAAATTTTCTTATAGCTGCATTTAGATTGTCATTTATGATACAATTTTAAGGAGCTAACAGTAAATCTGTTTTAGGCTTTTGTTACTATACACTCTTTTCCTTTTCTCTTATTCATTCTTGTTAGGCATTTCCATGTTAGGGGAGCCATTTTATTGGCATTTATCTGTTTGTTTCACATGAGGCATTCTTGTTGATTTTAACAAAACTGATCATTCATCATACACTTGAGATTATGTTTTTTTCCTCACAGTAATGTTTTTGCATGTCAATGCTTTTGTACATTGTGCACTTTCTGTTGTCTTTATGTTTTATTATTGATCATATTATCTTAAAAAATTCCCATTGCCTCTCTAATATTGAGAGTTTGGGAATGAGTCTTTTTTTTGCAAGTTTTTTCTTTTCTTTTTGGAAAGGTGGAATGACTTTTTTTCCCTTGTTTGGCTTGGCAATTTTAATATCATGCTCAAGTGATGATGTTTTTGATTAAAGGATTAAATTGCTTGCTGTCTTTCAGGTTGACATGCGTAGAGCAAATAATTGTGAAATCATGCTTACGAAAATTAAGATGCCACTTCCCGAACTGATTGTAAGTAGTTATATATTGTTTCATCAACAAAATTCGTTATAATGCAATCTTTAGCTTTGTTCTTTCCTGAATAATATCTAGCATACTTTTCTTGTTTTATAATTTTACATTTCTACGAGAATGACTGCTGGGGATTATTTAGCATGCCCTTTTGTGATTGTAGTGTCATCTTTTGTTGATTAATCCAAATCTAACCTTTCTTTTTTCTTTTGTTTCAAATATTGTCGGCAGAGGGTGCCATATAAAGTTACCATTAATGTCATATAAATTTAAGATTTTGTTGGCCACCTTTCCTTTAGTCTCTCAATTGAAAGATCCTGGATCCTGGATTGCTACTTTCCTGTAGCTCTTCTTTATCTAAGTTGACCAAGAATCCTACTTCTCATCTTTCAAGATTATGGGGAACATACATGCATGAATCACAAAATGGTGCCTTGCCTTGGTTTATGCTTTTAGCTTTTGTTTGGTAGGGGTATGTTTTTGGATGGATTTGAGTTGTCATTGGGCTAGTCAGAGAGATAATCATTTTAATGTTGTGACATGAAATGAAGTTATTGTAATATTGAGATTTATGTTAAATGTTAAATGAAGTTGATTATTTTATTGATATATGTATAAGATGTGCAATAAAATTGATTTTTGATGTTGAAATTTGTGTAGCATGTGAAAGAATGTTAATTTTTAATCTTGGAGTTTGTGTAGGATGTTAAATAAATATAAAAAATTACTTGAGGTGTTGTTAGGATGAGTTTGAGTTCTTTTGGGGCCATTAGCAAAAAGAGACTCAACTTATAACTAATTATGCTTATATACAAAGATGGCATTTTAGCTCCCTTATAAGGGAGTTTTGTTTTCTCAATATGCCTGATTTTAGTGATGGCAGGGTGTTTTTTTTTTGGGCTTTGTTTGGTGGGATTGGGGTGGGGTTTTTAGGGTTGTGTCTGACCATTGTTATAGTTCACCTTTAATGGAAATTGTACCTCACATTGGTGTCTTATCTAGTGTGAAATCTAAATTTTTCATTATGCTGCATTGCAATTTACTCCCTACAGTCTTACAACTTGTAACGAGTGTTTGTGCATCATTGATATTTACTGTTTGCATTACTTCTGAGCTGGATTCTATATATGCCATTCCTCGGGGAACTAATTCCCAGTGGGGAACTCGAAGGGCTGCTAGCCCAATTGTTCAATTGGAGTCACCCAATGTTTATATTTTTATGCGCAATGTACGCCTGCTCAGAGATCAATTCAGAGATCAATAAATAGGATAACAGCTGAACATACAAATTATAACATAAATATTCATTGAAAGTGGTCACATGATAATTATGAAGTTTCAAACTGGTGAGCAGGGTGATTTAAAATATATAAGAAATTAAGGATCTATGCTATGTAGAAAATTTAAAATTTTAATTAGGGTGATGCTAATTCAACAAATTAGAATAAGGGTACATACAAAATAGGTATACTCACACATGAATAACCCAACAATTTCATTTCCACTAAATTTAATGCTCACATGGGTGAGCAAATTAAGCAATCTAGATAACAGATTTGCAACTGTCCATCGAAGAAAATTAGAGATCAGTGTTAGGCTTGAGATTTACTAGAATTAGTGGTTTGAATCTAAGTGATGAATGGCGTCCCACTCCTAAAAATGGTGAACAGATTTCGGTGTAGCAAGCAAGCATGACGGACCCTGCGTGTAGCCAAACAAAGGCTAATTCACTCTATACTGGTTGCATAGATGATGGCTAAGTGTCCAAGACGGAGAGGTGCTGTGTGAGCGGTCATGAGCACGCCGTCGTGAGGCTGATGCAATATGTGGTGTGCGCCATTTGCATAAGCATAGGTTTATAACTATTTGATGCAATGATCATCCATTACCCTGAGAGATTAGTCCATTGTATCATGGGAGTGGATTGTTCGGTTTCTGCAAAAGGTTAGAAAAGAATGAATGGGAGGAAGCATGTATCATGTATTAGTTTCGTGCCACTGCTACGCATATAGGTGATGGTATGGGTCATCCCGTACATGGTGGTGCGCTTCCCTTGGGAAGGCTGCGATGCTTCGTGCGCTATGTTAGTTGATGTGAGTGTGGGTTCCATCTGTCAAGGGCACACAGAAATGAACAATCAAGATTTGATCACATCTGTCCATCACTGTTAGTGCATGCGGCTATAAATAGCGGCATGAGGAGCGCCGCTCCCTCTTCATTTGTAGCTGCGTTTGTTCTTGTAGCTGCATTTGTTCGGTTACCCCCTTATTTCTCCCACCTTTTTGATGAGATTTTTAGAGAACAACGAAGTTGAGGTCGACAATGGGGCTGTTGTTGATGTTCTTAAGGGAAAATCATGGCTAGTGCAAGAGCTTAATTTTCAAACTCAAAGATAATTTATTGTAGGATTAAAAATAAATAATACTAGTTCATATTTTTATATAGGCTTATTATATTTGAATTTTAAATTGCATAAATAAATACAGGAATAAAAACAAATACAAACATTTTAAATGTGAATATCTAAAAAGGAAATAGAGCAAATAAAATCAACTCAAATTTTGGAAGATTCTCATTCAAATCAATTAATAGATTTAAATGAGAATTTTCAATTTCAGCTAATCAATTATCAATCACGCCTACTATCAAATCTGTTGATAGTTAACTGTCCATCCAGAACAATGCCATGTGTTGAGATCTCAGATGTTGAATGTAGACCTTATATGGAATAAATTGACGGCCTGATGTCGTTGTGCCCCCACCACTCCCCTTGCCCTCTAGTACTTCCCCCCTGAATCCATCTGGCAAACCCAAGAAAAGTCCCCTACAATTGGAGAAAATGGGGGAGGGTAAAATACCCTATCTTTTTGCCAGGTGGCCCTCCTTATGTGGGAGTTTCTTTTTTAATTTTTATATATTTTTTGTCACCCCTAAAAAAAGATGCAAACTATTGTGCGTGCATTCATGTTTTTGCAATTCATTTAATCACATTTTCCTTTGATTTATGCTATAATGAGAGAAACTATTTTGCCTTTGTTTTTATCTGCAGAATACTGTTTTAGCTTTGGATACATCAGCTCTTGAGATTGATCAAGTGGAAAATCTAATAAAATTTTGCCCAACTAAAGAAGAAATGGACATGCTTAAGGTTGATCAGATCATGTGCTTGTTTCAAATTTTCTTTTATTCTTATTGAAATTTTTAAATTCATATTGTTGCAAGGGGTATTTTATTGTGCAATTCAATGGCTATAGTTTTTTACTTTGGTTCTTTTTGCGTTTTTAAGCACCTTTTTGCTTTTATAGAACATGCTTTTATTACTGTTGTAATGATGGGATCATAGGAAGCTTGTCATTTTTTATTAATTCGTTCAGTTGTACTTTACTGAATACATGAATATGCAGCATATTTTTTAGCCCAATTGTGTTAATCAAATTTTTAAGGGACGTATAACCTATGTTACATTTTTATAAATGTATACTTTGGAGGCTAACATGTTTTTTTGTTTGCTGAGGTCTGGTGTGCTCTGATTCTTTATTGATTGCATAACTATATATTTATCAATTTTCTGACTTTAAGGTCTTAAAAATGTGGTTTTTAGTTACCATGAAAAGTGTTTTTTAGTTACTATTTTGAAATCTGAGTATAGTAGGTTCTGATGAGGTGGTATTAGTAATATGAATGTTACTCACAAATCTGAGGTGGTGGTACTGGTTGCTGATTTTCATAATATGATTTGATAGCAATATTTGTTGATTTATTACTGTTTATTGGATGATCATTTTCATTATGAACATATTGAAGCTCTCAGATCTTATATTTGAATGGTTTTCCTTGATTCTTAAATATTCTTGTAGAACATTGTAATAAGGAATGTAGAAAAATTTGTTTCTTTGAGAAACAAGGGACTTTTCTTGAAAAAATAAAACACTAATTTTTTCTTTCTTGAATGCATTTTCTCCACTTCTCCCCTTATGTTTGCTCTTAAATTCTTTTTACGTGGAAAGATGTGGCTTTTTCCTTATTTGGAAAGATTGATGAGGCAAACTTTTTCAATGTCCTTACGGTATATAAACACATTGCATTATCCAGTTCTTAGGTGATTTAACTATTGTGCACTGGAGTTATATTAATATATTGGACTTTAATGTTTCAGAACTATTCTGGAAACAGAGAAATGCTTGGGAAGTGTGAGCAGGTTGGTTTTATTTTTTATATATAATGGTATGGATGATGGCGAGTTTTTTAATATGAGAAGATACCATCAACTCTGCAGTTCTTTCTGGAGCTAATGAAGGTTCCTCGAGTAGAATCCAAGTTGAGGGTTTTCTCCTTTAGAATTGCCTTTTCCACACAGGTATGTCATTCAGTGATTCTGTTCTTGAAGAACTATTTCAATTCTTATTCATGTAAGCTCATTCTTCCTCCGCTTTTGTAGGTGAAGGAGCTTCGTTCCAACCTGAATACTATTAATAATTCCTCCAGAGAGGTATTATTTTGCCTGGGTGGCAATCCTTTTCTTTCTTTTTATTTTCTTTTCTGTTCGTCCACTTCAAACAAGAATTTGGTTGATCATAGGTAAAAGGTTCTATGAAATTGCGACAAATAATGCAAACAATCCTTACATTAGGAAATGCTTTGAATCAGGGCACAGCGCGAGGTATTTGATTGAATTTACACGAACTTTGATCTTTTTTCTGAAGGATATTTGGCTAAAGGGGATTTGATTTGTATATGTATCTTTTCTCTCCAGGATCTGCTGTGGGTTTTAGATTGGACAGCCTTCTTAAATTATCAGACACACGTGCAAGGAATAACAAAATGACGTTAATGCATTATTTATGCAAGGTACACTACCTTTTTGTCATCATGTTATTTATTTTAAATTTACAATCAGTGATTCAAATTTCACTATTATGAATATTACCTCCTGTTTTAATTAATTTGCAGTATTGTTGATTGCTCATACTTTGACCAGTCAGAATCCATTCATATAGTAGTAATAAATATATAGTGTGTGCGTGCGCGCATGCGTGCTTCTTGCGTGAATACTTTATTTTGTTATTTTACATGCAGTAATTTCGATGCTTATTTTGTTGTGGATATCTTCTATAATTTGGCTGTTAAGGTTACAAATGTATTGCAAATATATAGTCCATATCATGTCTATGTCTTATAGTTTCGGCTCCTCTATAGTTAGGCCTCTGTGAGGTGGTTTACATAATTATGGCTGAAAAGAGAGGTAACCATTTTCTTATTCGTAGATATAGTTTCATGTGATTCTTTGTATGAAGAGTTTAGCAAATGTCCAAAACTTCACAACCTATTGCGACACATTTTATTTTACATGTTACACAATTCTTAAGATTAAGAAAAGCTAGTTTTGTTTCATTTCCTACCCAAATCTCAAGATAAAAACTAATTTTTTTGAAAGAAAAAAACTAATTTTGTTTTACATTTAATATATATTTTAAGATAATTTTGTTTCACATCTTTCATAAATTTTGAAATGAAAATTAATTTTGCCTCACATCATATGCAAATTCCAACATATTTCTAAACTAACAGAAAAGCTTCTAATTATCAAACTAAGCTTTAGTGTGAAGGCCTTGAACCTGGCCCTGTTTGGCGTGAGGACCAAAATCAGGACCAAAATGGTACTACTTTAAAAAACAACAATAATAATAATACATAAATTTTTTTAATCATTTTACACAAATTTTAATAAAAATAACATTATTTTATTTCACATACTCAATAATTTTCAATAAAAATATCAATTTTATTTTACATCCTAAACCAAAATATTCAAATCGAGTATTTTAATCTAGGATGTGAAATAAAGTTAATATTTTTATTAAAAATTATTGAATATATGAAGTAAATTAATGTTTTTTTATATTAGAATTTGTGTAGGATAATTAAAAAAAATTATTTATTATTATTGTTGTTGTTTTTTAAATAAGTACTATTTTTGTCCTCATTTTGGTCCTCGCGCCAAACAGGGCCTCAAAGTCAAGTAAGACGAAGCACCCAACCTCCACGTGACATAGTAGTGTTAGTGCAAAAAACTTCTAAATTTCTCCTGGAGCTTGGTAACCAGTGAGCAAGTATCTTATGTTGTTTGGCTTTAATGCTAGTTGAAGCTAACAAGGATTAGGTGATGCAGGACAGGTGTATGCAAAGGGAAAAGTAAATTTAACAAGCAGAGTTATCTCAATTAAATGCAAAACATTTTCAAACTATGTTTATGATCACTAAGAAATTAACTAAATCTGTAAAATTAATTATTTCAAACTTTAAATAGATCGAATGGAAGGTAGTTAAGGTATTACTGATTCAGATTAGAAAAGATGGTCAAAAGGGTTAGAGGTTCTCATGATATAAACCAAAAGCGATTATTTTGTACTCAATAATAAAGGTTAACATAAGTTGGACCAAAATCAAGCATGATCCAGACATGCAGTTCGAGCAGTGTAATCGATAGAGTGTTCTAAGTTAAGTGCAAGAAATTTTTAAAATATAATTTTATGATAACTAAGAAATTAACCCGAACAATCACTACTAAGTCTTTATCCCACTGAGTGGGGTCAGCTACATAATTGCTTTATTTTCATTGCCCTTTATTAAATAAAAAGTTTTTATTTAGCTCGTGTATATAGTTATTCCTTATAATTTCTTGCTGTCTTTTTTAGTCTTCTTTTTCCTTTTTTAATATATGCAGGATTTAATAACCCAGCTTTTCTTTCTAAGGCTTCAATCAACCTATGATAGATATGCTCAAATTATTTAAGTCGTCTCTCTTTAAATTTATCTTCAATTGAAGCTACTCTAACCTTGCTATGGATGTACTTATTTCTTATCTTTTCTTTTCACATATACTCACTCATCCACCTTAGCATTCTTATTTCCACTATATTTAGTTTGGTTAGATATTTTTGCTTTGTAGGTTAATACTGAGCACCATATAATATTGTTGGTTTAATTTTGTTTTATAAAATTTATTTTTAAGTTAAAGTGAAATTTTTCTATCATATAAAACATCATATGCATTCCTTTATTTGATCCATACTACATGGATTCTGCTAATAATATACTATCTATTTCATCATTATTTTATATAATTGATCCGAGATATTTAACCGCTCGCTCTTCCTAATTATTTGTTCGCTAATTGTTACTTCTCTAATACAAGTGTTTTTATCTTTACTAAATTTGTACTCTATGTATTCGATTTGTTTGACCATCGTTTTGTAAGTGAAAACTAGAAGGTAGTGAAAATTTTCAATTTGGTGCTTATGAGGTGCTACAGAGTTTTCTAGAAGTAATTCATGAATGTTGTGTCCTTTTTAGGAATTGACTTAGGTAGCTTGTATAATTTATCAACCTCATCGAAAAACAAGCAAGCCTTAGAAGCATCGAAAGTTTTGGAGTAAGAAAGAAAATGCGTGCCCCTTTGAGAAACAATTGACTATAAAACATTGAATCATGCTTGTCAGTCATTTTAAGTAAGCTGAGGATAAAAATTTGTGCTAAGATCTTGCCAAGAACAATCCTAGATAGATAGAGGCATATAGAGTTCAGTATGTTTCTTGTTTTGTTTTGCAACAACACAAGTTCAGCACATGGCCACTATGCATAACATCTCGCTTAAGGCTTGGCCACAACATTTAATTTCTTGTTCCGACCAAAGTGACCAGCCTCCATAACAGATGTTCTCGTAAACATATGGTCTACAATTACAAAAAAGATTGCCATCGTAAATTGGGAAGTCAGCAAACCTCTCTTGACTGTCTTTTACGGCAACCTCTCTTGACTATCTTTTACGGCAAACTCTCTTGACTATCTTTTACAGCATTATAGATGGTCTGAAGTCATTACAATTCTGATGCGGGACAGGTGAATGACAATGCAGTTTAGAGATCAGCAATATGACAAAGCAGATTATTTGCAAAATAATACTAAATACCAGAGAATAATTTTGTGATGACTGAGAAATCAATTAAGCCCGCAAAGACCAATTACTTTTAAAATCTTAAATAAATTAGATCGAAGGTAATTGAGAAATTACCAATTCAGATTAGGGCGCAATTCGGTTTTCAATAAATCAGAAACAGGGAACAGGATTGAGGGTCTCACAATATTTAACCAACAGTAATTTAAATTCGCTCAGTAATAAAAGGTCGCACAGGTGGAACAATTTCGAGCAAGTCACAAGCGAGCAGAAAAATCCAGCTTAATCAATTTTACCAAGTTAAAGGCCTGATTGGAATTCGTACCTGAGTCAGAGATTCCAAGGATCACAATGTAATTTCTCCAAATAGGGCCTCGGGTCTGGGCGAAGCAGGCGAGCTTAACCGAGCGACGCGGTCGCGACGGGCGCTGCGAGCGCGAGCGAGGCGGGCGCGCGGGCGCTGCGACT
>JAEMOT010004108.1:180499-197730 GCA_019297695.1 Apostasia ramifera
TTGGGCGGCCGCGCTGGCGTGTCGGACGAGTCTGACAGAACTGCACGGCGCTGCGAGCGGAGCGAGCTTCGGAGGTAGGTGAGTGCGCAAAGTTTTTTTTTTTTTTTGAAAAGTGGATAATTAGGCCAATTTGAGGATTCTCACCAAAGGCTGACCCTACCCTTTCCTTCACCGGAATATCGACCCCTTAACCCGAGTCTAGGCTCTGAGAAAACTCAAAAATAATTTCATTCATTAAATGCTATTCTTTTACAATACAAGGCGATCTCTTTATATAGTGAGATCCCATGTAGAAATTTGAAAATACAATATTAAATGCAGAAAATAAAATACCAAATAAATAAAAGCAAATATGGAACTAATTCTATTACAATAAAATAAAATCAGCTCTAAATGTGGTGAGTCTCCAAATCTTCCGGATATGCTCTGAATCAAATCAAATTTAAATAAACTAATATGGAAATCTCTAATAGCTCTAATTAATTTGAATTTGAATTTTGATTCAGCACATGATGTCATCCTAGCCATCCAATTCGATGATGATCTGTGTCCCCACCATAGGAGCTTCAATTATCCTAGTTTTGATTTCTTTAAAGGTTTAAACAGCAAATTTCATCCATTTGAACGATCCTTTTCTAACACAGTCAGTTGTCGGGGTCACGATAGAATAAAAAAATTAGGGTCATGATGGTGCTAAACAAAACAAAAAGGGAAATGGACAAAATAAAAGAGGAAATTTCCAATCAGCCATATTAGAAATTCTTAGCAGTCAATTTCCTAAATTCCCAATCATGAGTCGGTCCAGATTGAAGTAATGCGGTTACATATCGATCGCCAACGATAAATTCTTTTAGGAATGAATCGATGATTGATCATGATATTCCCACCATTATGACTATGAAAAATTTGAAAATCTTAATCTAGTGTTTAAAGAGACAGAGGACTGACCAACCAAAGGGCCTAGGCAACCTAGCAGCTCAATTGAATTAAGGCCTAAGAAGCTTCAATTATGCTGCTTGACCAGCAGTTAGTTAAAAGATACTATACTCAAAAGAAATTTGAGCCCTAGAAGGAGGATTGCTTATCTCACTAGTAGGTGACCCTTATGACATATAGATGTATTTCAACTTGACTTTCAAAATTTTTTTTAGCTCATTTATATGAATAGGAGGTAAATTTAATAAAGAAACTAGAAAATAAGAAAACAAGTAAATAAAGAAAGACAATATTGAACTTTCCTTTATAACATTTGAATAAGGGAATCAGCAATCAAGAAAATAGAATGACAGAATAAATCTAACATTGTTATTGTTCTGTCTATCAGCAAGGCTGCATCAACTATTATAGATGATATTGTAAAACTTAAAAGGGCATTTGTATACATGCCGCATAAATCTTAATATATTATATTACACACACCCCTTTTGCAAAATTTTTGCCATGTATTTGTTATTTTTGTAAACAATGTGTGTGGTGTAATATAAAAATATTTGTGTGGCATGTGTAAAAATCCCAATTTAAAAACCAGCATGCATACTTTTTTTTTGATAAAGCATGTACACTTTTGATACTTCTTAAATGCACAGTTGTATTTTAACAATATGGTATTGTTTTAAGACAAATGTTGACTATAAATGTAATGATTATGATATTGGCTTTTAGATTAAAAGGGTGCTGGAAATTTGCATTGTGGTCTTGACAGCTATTTCTTAGAAGCTAGTTCTCGCAAGTTGGACTTCATTGCTATTTGTTGCATGCTTTTGAAATTGAACTACTAGGCTTCTCAAGAATTAAAATAGTTTGATAGGACATTTGTATTTGAAAAAGTTGTTAAAATTAATTTTACAAAGCCAAAATGGTTTACAATTGGCCTTTGTGTCGTATGATTCAAGACAGCTCTTCTCTTGCATCTGGTCACATGTAGACATTCCACTTGATGGGTCTTCCCTCCTGGCATATCGAATTGCTAATTGTAACTATCAACAACCTAATACAACACTGGCCAACAAGCACAAGTACTCGTGGGTGAGTGCAAAAAAGTAAAAATTTGACAATCTTTGGTGAGGTAAAGGCTCAAAGTTTTACTCTAAGTACATTAGCGCTCACCAAGGCTATTTAGGCCTTCAAACAACCGCTTACCTCTCTAGAAAACTTAGATTCTTATTTACTCATCAAGGTTTAATATGATATTAAAAAATTACATTCTTAAGTTGCACAAATCTCCAACATAATCATTATTAAGGTTGTCCCTGTAAGAACCATATGTATTTGAAACCTTTTAGAATTTGTTGTCTTATTTTAGTGCACTGGAATCACCCCATTGTTTCAGGCCAAAGTTGACGGACGTAAGTGTGCCTGTTCCAAGTGTCATGTATTGTATGTATTGTCAATACTCCGCTGGATACAGTTAATCTCAAAAGGCTAGGAGGAGATTGATTGTCCTGAGCTATCATTTGCAACTTTGTACAAAAGCTAATCAAATTAATGAAGTCCCAAGGCTTGCAACGAAGGACCACAAAACTTACCCTGAAGAATAGAAAGAACCCCCTTCAAGAATATGGTATTGGAAATTAGCTGGAGGTGGTATGTATGACACGGTGGATATTTGGTTTCAATAACTTATTTTTCAGTTGCTATGGGCAAAGAAAAACAGAGGATGCAATGGTGAGACAAAGGGATGAATTTGAGAATGCAACTGGATTTGATGTAAGAGCAGGTCAAAACCAACTTGTTTTGTTGGATAAAGAGTAGCACCGGATGTGATTAATAATTAGATTGATTATAGAATGAAAATTTGTGTATAAGGTGGCATAGTCTGCTGCTATCACTGTTGCTAATAGATTTGATGTTGGTCTTCAATTTTTAAGCTCAATTTGTCGTAGCTTGCCACAATGCATATCTGATTATTGTGATTGATCTCCATAAATTCTGGACTAACGGTGAGGAAAATTTGTGAATTTTTCCATTGAGAGAGGGTTTGAATATTCCTCAATTGCTTGATTGAACAAGTTTTACTTATAATTTTTGTCTACGCGTTTGTTTTAATAGCTTCTTGCTGAAAAGATGCCTGATTTGTTAGACTTCCATAAAGATTTGATACATTTGGAAGCAGCATCAAAGGTATGTTACTCTTCATATTCTTCCCATTTTACTATAATTGTCTCCTTATCTTCCTCTGTGTGTATGGTTATGACTCTGCCAAAGTTATTCTTGTGGTAGTTGAGAATGCAGCTCATAAACAGTCGACAGTTAAATCATTTCCTATTTCTTCCTGAAAAAATTTTGTGAAAATTTGTAGATCCAGTTAAAGGTGGTTGCTGAAGAAATGCAGGCTGTGAGCAAGGGTCTGGAAAAGGTCGAGCAAGAACTGTCTGCTTCAGAAAATGATGGGAAAATCTCCATAGGCTTCCGAAAGGTAAGCAGCACTCTGTCATTTTCTCCTGGCTTTTACACTTTAAACAACAGTAATCATGTCGGGATTCCCCAAGTTGTTGGTTTCCCCTGAGTAGTTGGAATTAAGGTCCAGTTTGGCAAGTGGGAAAAAAGTCAAGTTGCCTTGGCCAAAAAATTATCCATCACACTAATCCTCAACAATAACAATTATTCCAATTTTACTTCTTACACAAATTTCAATATAAAAAATTAATTTAAATTTCCATATAAAAAATTAATTTAAATTTCCATGTACACAAGTTTTAATAAATTTATCAACTTCATTTTACATCTTATATAATATTCAATATAACAAACTAATTTTTTTCCCATCATACATGAGTTTGAAGAATGGATAGAAAGCCATCAATTTTTCCTCCAATCAAACCAAAGATTTTGATCATGTTAGTTTAACCAAGGGTTGACCAAGGCTGAGCATTGAAGAAGAAAAAAAGGGAGGGGTATAGGCCCTCAATGCCGGCGATGAAGGGGCTGTGACTGGTGAAGGACAAAGATGGAAGGGTAGCACATTTTATAGCTCAGCTTGAAGTGGAAAGCATTCCAACAGTACCAAGGAGATGGATGACCAAGCCAACTCGTCGGCTAGGGTTGGAGGGAGGGGGCTGGTAGTGGCGTTGCTAACTAGAGGAAGTGACAACCCTAAAGGTGGCGAAGTTGAAGGCCTTTCTAACTCTAAAATGGAGGTCATGGAGGAAGAGAGCCAAGGCTTGGTGGAAGAGCAATGTTGTGACCAGATACAACAGTTAGAAATTTGGAAATCTGCATTTGGTGTGTTGATCGAGAATGACATTAAAGGAGTTAAAGCTAATGTAGAAGAAGGTATCGTTAAGGAAATGCTCGAGGATAAATACGACAACGAAATGAAGAAGAGAGCTTTACTTTTGGGAAGGAGGAGGTCCACCCAAATCTGGAGCCCATTGCACTTCTGTCCAGCAATTGGAACCAAACGTTGCACAAGTTGCCAGCTCTTTTCGAAGCGTTTTTGGTGATGGCACTGAACAAGAAACTCTTATGGAGATTGAAAGTAATCAAACCCAACCTAATCATGCTGACTTGAAAGCTAAATGGCCCTTAGAGTCGGTGGGTCTGGTCTTCAACTATGTGCAAGGTATGCTTTTGAAATACTCAGCAGTTTGAGGGTGTGTTCGTGCTCTAGAAGATATAAAACATATTGTGGATGGTGGGAAAGGTTTTATGTAGGGTATCTCTAGGCAAAGTTGTGAGTTTTATGATGTTAATGATACAAGCAAAAACATCTTGACAACTTTGTCACAAGGCAACAATGGGAATGAATGGAAATGATGAGGTAGCATGCAGGTTGGTGTCTCTCTTGTTGAGAAGCCTAATTGCAATGTTGGTTTGTCATCAACTGTAGTTCGAAAAGCTGTATGCAACAGCCCACTTGATGTTTGTGAAAATGCCAAAGCCAATCCTAGCCAGGGCAACATCGCAAGCCAACCATCCATCAAGCAGGCGGTGATAGCAATGCTAAAAGTGGGATGAGCTATGCTCATGTTGTTAATGGAAAGAAGGATGCCTCTTGAGTGTTGGAGGGGAGTTCAAATCCCACAAGACATTATGCTGTTGTCGATTTGACATCCAGTAACGTTATTGCCATAAAAATGACTTGAGCCACTATTACAACCTTAGTAGGAAACTCATGCTAACAGGACAAAGTAAAATCACTCTTCAAACAAATTAATGTACTATTTTAGAGCCAAATTAACAAAACAATTGTGTGTACGATAAAAAAGGCTAATTATAATATACTACAAATTGCATTGTTATTGAAGATATAAGTACTTTATTGAATTTGGGTATTTGATATCTATAATGGATTTTGTAATCCAATGCAGCATAGTAATCTTAATGGAGAAATGTCTAAAAAGATTACAAATTTGAACTACATATACAAAAATTGATTGAACTCAATGAAGAACTTATTACTATTGAATCAATAGCTATTACTACAAAAATGCATATTGAGAGAATAAAAGCCTAAGAGAGCTTTTAAGGAGCTTTTGCTAAATTGGGAATACTTCAGTTAATTAGGATTGACTATGTTTGACAAGAAAGGAAAACAAGTATAATATTTTTCCCAATTATAGCTTTCCCTCTTCCTTTGCTGCATTATAAAACAACTAGAAAAAAACAAACAAAATATAATTTCAAATAGAAAGGATTCAAATATATGAAAGGATTCACTTTTGCGCTTATATTTCCTCATTTCCACATTCAAATTGAAACAATGAGAATATATGCAAAAAGGAAAACAAACATAATTAACAGTTTCTCAACAATCTTATGGGTCTTTGCATGAGCGTTCTCTTGGTGTCGCAACTGACAATAACAGTATGGAATATAGGTTTGCACATATGCTTTCTCTGATAATGTTTTACAGTACTAAATATTAATTTTAACTATCCAAAAAGGTTGATAAATATCTGTAGTTGGTATGAAATATCACATGCACCTAGTTGCACCTAGTTTGAATTTTCAGCTGATATTTAATATTATAAATTATAAAACATATTTTTAAGCAAAAAGCTAGCATATATTACTATTATGCCAAAACCCAATTTCATAGCTATCATTCTTAGCTGATATCATAAAGGGAATGCATAAATTCTATGTTATTAATGCATGAAAGTAAGTAGTAATAGTATCGTGACAACTTAAAATTTTTCTTTTTTATTTGCCATATTGACCATGAAATGCAAGGGAATCCCTAAAAAAAACTATTGCAATGCAATAAATCAACTCTAGATATCATGAAATTGAACAATTAGATAAATTAGGAATCAGAAATTAAAAAAAAAGAGCAGGAAATCGAGAGAGATTTGCGAGTTCTCTCAAATTTAACATGATAGTAAATTTGCATGTCCTCCATCTCCATCAGCCTTGAGCATCTGGGCATTCATTTAGCTTTCCCCTGGTAAGGGTTGTCTCTGTCGTAATCTTCTTTTCAACTTAAAAGAGAAAAAATCCTAACAACTTAGTAGAATACTATAGAAAAAAAATGTTTTTTACCAGAAAATAAACCCAATTCTCTATTGCTTCTGATTTTGACCTAGATTGGGCAATCATCCGAAGAATTAAACTGATCTTAGAGAGACGAGAAGAGAGAGGCTGCTCCTTACCTAGTCGAATGCTTGCAGAACAATATTAGAGCAGCTAGGGTTTTTAGGAAGAGGAAGAGGAACAAGAGAGAAAGCTAAAGATTATTAGGGTTTAGGTGTGTGCTTAGCTTGAGCGGCGGGGAGGAGAGGGAGAACAAATGTGGGGCAAGGCATGGAGTTGTCGGCAAATGATTGCGATCATTTGGTAGAAAACAACATATTTTTTTAGCAAACATCCACTCTTTTTATATATGTTATAGATGAGCATAAGAGCAACTTTGCATGGGAGGCATGTATAGTGGTAAATGCCAATCCCATAACATTATCATCAACTAGGCAAAATTAAATAGCAATTTTATACATTTATAATAAGGCATGATAGGCATATGTAGGCATCTCAGATATATTAAACATGTATAATGTTCAACATCAAAGAGTAGGGTATGGATTTACCATCTATTTTAGTCAGCCCTCTTCAGCAGACTTATTATTTACTCACCAAGTAAAATAACTAAAAATGACAAACAAAACATGACGTATGTGTGCTAGAAATGATTGTAACTACATAATAGTGGGTATAGCTTTAATTTTCTCTGAACATGTAAAGAACCTACATGTTGTAAAGACAAGATGTAGATAAGTGAGTATAAAGACGCTACATATACAAAAGTTTCAAATTTTTTATTTATTTTATTTTTATTTTTTCAATTCCTATAATGTATTAAACAATTTTTACACCTTTAATCAATTTTGTTAATTAAAGGGCTATGGTTTCATGGTCAATAGTCTTAACTGCCTTTCATACCATTATGGAGGTCTCACCTCCTATGAATTGCTTTTTATAGGCTATTCACTAGACTCCATCACACCAAAGTCAATCACAAGAATCCTCACCACATAACTTATAGTCACAATAACTTTTGGAGATCGTGACCTCTCATAGTAGTAAAAAACTATCATTAGATGTCGTTGCATCAGATTCATAATCAATTATCAAGCTCGAGTTGAGGCAAGTACGAAGCCCTTGAGGAACCTGATTTTAATATTTGTTCTCAATCATGTATGCAATTCAATTTACCTTTCATCCTTTCATTATTTCAATGCAAGCCTCATTGCTTGTGAAATTTTAATTTTTGTTTTCATACTTTAAATCATTAATGCAATTCAATTTACTTTTTCATGCTTTCATTATTTCAGTGGAAGCCTCATTGCTTGGTCTCAAGCCATCTAGGCTTCTCTTTTAACATCTGGGCACTTGATTTTTAATCTAAGCCTCAGTTTTTTATTGTTGTACTTGGAGAGGGAGAAAGATGAGATGGTATTAAGAAAAGATCAAAAGACATGATGATATCAGACAACCAATTTAGTTCTAAGTTAATGTGGAGGCTATATTCAGTATAAAAAAGGATTTATTGTTTTATTAAACTCCAAAAGCCATATGATAGAGCACTGAGAGTTGAAGTTAGGTATGTGAAAAGAAGGTTCTATCAAGTATATTAATGTTATTGTTGCATCTGGATTCACGCTCAATCATCTGGACTGCACCCGTGGAAGCTTACATGGCATCAACGACACGAGCGCTCGACGTCGAACATGAGAAAGTATCACTCTGAACAGCAGACGCCGAAGAGACCGAGACGAACAGCAGAAGGCAGAACTGACCGGCGCCTGGCGAAGTATCGGTGACCATACTGCTTTCAAGAGGTATGGGCTCTCCTGCCATCAGATCGTACCGTCCGTACATCGTACAGCAAAGGCCAGGGAGTGGCCCCCCTTGCGGATATTGATGGTCTGTCACTGGAGCTGAAGCCCATTCTTTTGAAATGACTCTACAGAGTAGACCATGATATAAATATCTCACTGTAACGGGAAAAATTCTCTCTGGCTGGATCCCAAAAAAAACTTCCACCTCAAATCCCCTCAGCTTTCTTACTGTAATCCCTAAAAGATTGATTCTAGTGATTTTTGAAGCCTCCCCGAAAGGAGCCGTGGTTTTTCCGCTCAGCCGGTTTTCCACGTAAAAAATTTGATTGTTTCTCGTCATAACAATTTGGTGCCCTCACTCAGGATCAGACCCAATCCCTTCAAACACCCATAGAAGACACTCATGGCGAAAACACTCCGCCACCAGGTGGACAGCAGGCAGCCGTCTACCCCAGGACAATCCTACCGCAAACGACCGGCAGCTTCAAACATTTACGAACACGGTTGCCACGCTTACCCAAACGATGAACACCTTCCTCTCCAACCGACCGACCCTCCTCCAGCAGCAGAGACCCCTTCCTCTAGCTCTACCCCTCGAAGGCCCACTTCCACAGCCGAGCGCGGAGCGCGTCGAATTACCCACTGAAGAGGCCAGCACCCACGCTGCCGCCGAAAGTCGGCCTGAGGTGTATCCTCCGGCTCCCTCGGTGGATACAATCTTCTCGCCTGCCATAATGGCGGCGCCGGCACCTCGCGCCTACATGGCTTCCCGGGTCGGCGACTACGACGGCCTCACCGACCCGGCCTAGCACGTGAAGCGCTTCGAGAACGCCCTTGCGACGAGCGACTCTGTCTCAGACGCATACAAGTGTCGTCTATTCAGGAATACTCTGACGGGCCTGGCGCTGGATTGGCTCGACGAAATCCCCCAGGGCTCCATCCAAAGCTTCCTGCAGTTCTCCGAGCAATTTTGCACCAGATTCGGAACCTCAAGGACTACCTCCCGAACAATCCATGAGCTCTGGCAGATAAGGCAGGCTCCCGACGAATCGCTGCGCAACTACGTGGACCGGTTCTCGAAGATGAACGCGGAGACGAAAGACACTACCGACGACAGGTTGACCATGATCTTCGTCCACAGCATTCTGCCCGGGGAGTTGTACGACTCTTTCGTCGACGATATGCCGAAGACGCTGATGGAGGCAAGGGCCCGCGCTGAAAAACGGATCCTTCTCCAGGACGCCAAGGCCCTCAAGGCGAAGACCAAGCAGGAGGTCGCTTCGCCCCAGGACAGGAAGGGCGAGACACCGAAGACGGACTCCAACACTCCAGAAGAAGCTTTCGAGACCGGAAATTCTCCCCCTCCCACGGGAAGCACAAGTTCGAAGGTGATTCCCCGCGTCTTACTACGTCGGTCTACATCATCGAGGAAATATTTTCAATCCTCAGCGACAAGGGCTTCATCAAGAGCCGTGGCGAGCGCCAGCCATCTCAACCTGGCAAGGACCTCACGAAGTTTTGTAAATTCCATCAGCATTACGGCCATCTCCTCTTCGAGTGTCGCTCTTTTCGAGCACTCGTCAATGAGTATATAGAGAATGGCTACCTCACCGGCTACAAGAAGATCGAGAGGCCCCTGTCGAAGGCGGCACGACCGCTTTTTCTGCGTGATGAGCCTCTGGCGATCACCCCTTCGACGCCAGCAACGTCGAAAGCCGACGACAAGAAGGCCGACCTGTCAATCTTCGGCTACGACTGCGGTCTCAGAGCTCGAAGATACCGAGAGGTATGCACAGTCGAACTCCCCCCTCTTTTGCCTGACATTGTCTTCACCGCAGGGGACCTTCCCAGAGAGGGGGTCAACCGCGATGACCCCATAGTCATCATTGCTGAGATCGGAGCTTGTGATGTCCACCGGACCTTGGTCGATACCGGCAGTTCGGTCGATATACTATATCTCCGCGCCTTTAACGAGATGGGCATTGGTCGATGCAAGCCTCTCCCCCCATCCATGACAATCTCGAGCTTTTCCGGCGACGTTTACCGACCCGCAGGCTATGCCACCCTGCGTGTCGCTCTCGAAGAGGGCCTCAGAAGATTAGTGAAGGAGATCGACTTCATCATGGATGCTCCCTCCGGCTACAACGCAATCCTGGGACGGCCTGCAATGGCGGCATTCTAGATGGTCGCGTCCACCTACCACCTATGTGTGAAATTCCCCACGCCGTTCGACATCGCTACGATCAGGAGGGACAAGGCCGGTGCCAGGAAATATTTTGAAATAAATGCGCGCCTCCACACAGACCACCTGAATCCCAGAGATCATGCCTTGCCGCCGATCGAACAAAACGATCATGTAACCGTCGCCGATCGAAAAACTGTATTAATCTCTAAAGATTTTCCTGATAATGAAAAGCCCGCTCTGGCGGCCCTACTTTTCGAGTATTTCGATGTGTTTGCCTGGGAACCTAGCGACATGCCAGGGATAGAAAGGGCAGTAGCCGAACATCGGCTAAGCCTCAAACCGGGAGTAACTCCCGTCAGACAGAAGAAGAGAAACTTCGGTGGCGAAAAACAACGAGCAATTCAGGAGGAAGTCGAAAAGCTCCTGGCCGCCGGATTCATCAGGGAAATCACCTACCCGTCATAGCTCGCAAATGTGGTGGTGGTGAAAAAGAATTTCGAAAAATGGCGGATGTGTGTAGACCTTACAGACCTAAATAAAGCATGTCCGAAAGATTTCTACCCCTTGCAGGCTCGGCGATTCTTCGGCAGGGTACTCAATGATGAGTTTCGTCGATGCCTTCTCAGGTTACCGTCAGATCCGAATGATCGAAGACGATGAAAAGCACACCTCATTTATCATCGACCAAGGAATCTTCTGCTACAAGGTGATGCCTTTCGGCTTAAAGAACGCGGGTGCGACCTATCAGCGCATGATCGATACTGTGTTCAAAAAGCAGAAGGGGCGGAACATAGAAGCATACGTCAACGACGTATTGATCAAGAGCAAGTGCGTGAAGCAGCACATCGAAGACCCCCGCAAAACGCTTGACACTTGCCGGACTTACAACATCAAGCTCAACCCCCTCAAGAGCATTTTCGAATCAGCATACGACAAGTTCCTGGGGCACATGGTGTCGCCCAGAGGCATCGAGGCAAACCCTGAAAAAATACAGGCCATACAAGAGATGGTGTCGCCTCGAACAATTGAAGATATACAAAAATTGAACGGAAGGGTCACGGCACTCAGCAGGTTTATATCGAAATCTGGCGAACGCTGCCTCTCTTTCTTCAAGATCCTTCGAGGCGAACACCAGACATGGAATGAGGACTACGGGAAAGCTTTCCAGTCATTGAAAGAGTACGTGCTGTCGCCGCCGCTATTCTCCGCCCCAATCCAAGACGGAGACCTCCTCCTCTACCTCAGCGCTACCGACAATTCGGTGTCAGCAGTACTTGTTCGAGAGGAGGCTGGCCGACAGCACCCGATCCACTATATCAGCCGCATCCTTCACAGCGCCGAAGTGAGGTATCCTCCCCTCGAAAAACTCTCTTTTGCACTGATCTCTGTCGCTCGCAGGTTACGTCATTACTTCCAAGCTCACCCCGTCAAGGTGATGACGATCAACCCCTCCGAAGAATACTCCACTCCTTTGAAATCTCCGGAAGGTTGCAGAAGTGGGCCATAGAGCTCTCCGAGTTCGACATCGGTTTCCTTCCGCGGACAGCCACGAAGAGCCAGGCGCTCGCCGACTTCGTCGCCGAACTAACAACAACCGAACAACCTGAACTTCCAGAGAAGCCGCAGCCTTGGATCCTTCATGTGGACGGAGCCTCCGGCGAGCGCATCCAAGGAATCGACGTTGTCCTCACCAGTCCATGGGGAGTTCGACTTCAGAGATCAGAGAAGATACACTTCCCCGTCACGAACAATTAGGCCGAATATGAGGCCCTCATTGCTGAACTCAAATTCGCCAAGGGACTCGGAGCGCGACACCTCCATGTCTACAGCGACTCCAAACTAATGGTGAACCAGCTAACAAGATCCTACCAGACAAAGGACGAAGTGATCAAGAGGTATTTCCAGCTTGCCAAAACTCTCCTCCAACATTTCGCCCAGGCTTCCCTGTTTCACATCCCCCGCGAGATGAATTTGCTGGCGGACGAGCTTGCCAAAGAAGAAAAGGGCGGCGCACTGAGCATCGTGTTCCTCGCCTTCGAAGACCCTGAAATCTTCGACATTGACTCCAGCCCCAGAAGCTGGATGGATGGCATCCGGCATTACCTCCAGACGGGCGAGCTCCCAGACGACAGACATAAGTTTCGCAGGCTCCGGGTGAAAGCCGCTAGATACATCTTGTCCCAAGGTCAATTGTTTAGGAGATGCTATTCCTTGCCCCTGGCGAAATGCATCCGCGAAGAGGACTCGAGAACCATACTCGAACGGATCCACGCCGGAGACTGCGGAAGCCGCCGATATGCTGGATGTGGTGAGGCGTCAAGTGGAGCAACTCACTAAGGAAGCCATGGCCCAAGAGAGAGAAGCGAAGGAAAACGGACTTCTGTATTTGGAGTCGGAGCGTCGGCGTCGTCTTGCCGAAAAGCGTCTACGCTCGGCGATGCGAGGTCCGGAGGAGTCCAGTCGCCGGGAAGCTGAACTTCAGAGGCTTTTGGAGAAGACATTTGATCAGTCTCTCGAGGAGATCCGCAAGGAAGGAGTCGCCGAATTCCGCCAGTCTCTTGAGTTCAAGGCGCTCATTAAGGAGGCGTTGGAGAGTTCGGTGAATATGCTCGGCTCAACTCTCCTTGACCGGGAATTAGTGAGCTGCGAGAATCTTGAAGGGCTGGACATGAACGAGTATATTCTTTCGGAAAGTCGCTCGTACCAGTGTCCTTTCTTCATGATGTCGGCGGAGAGGATGGGGCGGATGTTCGCCTTCGTTTCGAATATGAAGGTGGTCATCCCTCCGACTGAAGCCGAAATGGCGAGAGCTGAGCGGGCCGCCGGATGGGTCCCAGCTCCGGAGGAAGAACCAACCTTTCGGGGAGAGGGAGCTTCAGAAGCGCTCCAGGTACGGCTCGTCTCTTCTTCGCCGGAAGACGAGAAGGCCCCGGCCGATCGTGGGGGACCCTTTTGTTCCCTATCTGCCGAAGTCGGAACCAGCCCAGTTCGAGCTCTGGCTAACCTGCAAACAACACAGACGTGGTGTCAGGACTGTAAAGAGGAAAAGGGCAACTGACGAAACCTTACCTGTATAAACCCGCACGTCATCTTCAAGCTCGCACAGGTAGTCCTCCGCATCGTGCACACGCTTCCGAATCTCATCCACTTCCCGAAAACGTGGATCCTCAAAACCAAGCCCCTCTCCCAAAAACCTCGCCTCACCAACCCTTCGTGGACCGACATAACTCACTCCGCAGGGTTCAGTGAAGAAAAACCTCTTGTACCAGTCTGAGAAGCCGGTGTCTCTAACCTTGAACACCTAGCAATACCTTCCCTTCAGGACAAAACACCCGTGCAGTCGAGGGTTCGCCTCCCACCGAAAGACCGCCTTGAAGATATCGATATCCCAAGGGATTCCCTGGCGTCGCAGCTCCTTGATGAAGGCAATAGATCATGGTGACTGCGTTCGGCGGGAGCTGCATTGGAACGATGCCGAAGTGGTTGAAAATGTTCACGAACTCTGGTTGGAAGGGAAGAAACAACCCGCCGCGCAGATGGTGAAGACATACCGCTATCTTTCCTTTCGGCAAGGTCATGAACCTCGCTTCCGCCAACGGATACTCCAACCCAACCTCCGGGTTCCTCCCCCACACCTGCAGCACTTCCGTCTTGAAAGTGTGCGGAGGAAGGATACAGAGCTCACCCCGAAGAGCATGGTAATCGCTCTACATTTCCTTCGCTTTGCTGCGCGATTTCTTAACCATCTTGGACCCAGGAAAATGACAGTAGTAGGGACTCATGGTTGGGCCATGACCCTTTTTATAGTCCTGACCCCGACGGTTCCGCTCCCCGAGGGCGACCCCTAGACTGTCTAATCCTAAAGGTTCAGAGTTGCCTGGCGCACGCGCCTCACCTCGTTTCTCCCAATACTCACATCAAAGTAATAAACTATGATAAAGAAAGCACATTCCACGAACAAACATTCCATTGAAACATCTCTTTTACATTTCGTCAAAAAAAAAAACCGCCTCCTTCAGCTCTCCGAACTCCGACTCCGCGAGTAGACCCCGAACTACTCAAGTGAACTCTTTTCGACGACGGTTCTCTTCCTCCAGCTCTTCGACTCGGGCCACCAGCGCAACCCTCTCCTTCTTTAGCTCCTCGATTTTGGCGACCGCCGCCTCCAAGTTGCCCTCGAAGCGAGCGCACTTCGACTCCAGCTCCATGATCGCCTTCTCCGCCTTAGATGTCTCCAGTCTCCGAAGAAGGGAAAGCGCTTCCTCCATCTTCTGCTCGAGGGCTGCCGCTTGACCCCTGCTAGTTAACCGCTTTTCGACTTGGTCAAGGTGCGAACAGATGCTGCGCGCTCGAACTGCCAGAGCTGGGTCCCTTCTGGCCGCCCCCTGACGAGATCTCCGGACCAGCCGAGGGGCCCAAAGGGGATGAGACGGGGGTCAGAATGCTTTGCTCCCGCAGCGGCGCATCTAGGGCCTCCGTAGGCAGAGGAGCGGGAGGCTGATTCTCTGCGCCTTGTTTCCCTGGCCGCATTTCGTCGTCAGCCACGGTGATGGTGTTCTCCACCAGAGGGGCCACTCGAGCGTCGCCTTGAAGGGATCTCGACGCCGCACGCGCGCCCTCCTCTGCGTTGGAGAGACGGATTCTTGGCTTTTTCGGCGCCTCCTCACGAGCGAGCGGTCGTCTTGCGCCCGCCTTACTCGGGTGAACAGGACCCCCAGCTTCAGGAGGTTCGTCCCGCACAAACCCAGCGACGCCTGAGAACATGGCCATCGCCACACCAGCTCTCCTGGGATCAACAGGAGAACCGTCCGATGCTCCACAGGTATTTATAGATTCCACAATCCCACGTGGCACTCGAGCACGCGCATCAATACGCTTCACGACTATCGGGGGGACATGTTGCATCTGGATCCACGCTCAATCATCTGGACCGCACACTTGGAAGCTTACGTGGCATCAACGACACGAGCGCTCGACGTCGAACATGAGAAAGTATCACCCCGAACAGCAGACGCCGAAGAGACCGAGACGAACAGCAGAAGGCAGAACTGACCTGCGCCTGGCGAAGTATCGGTGATCATACTGCTTTCAAGAGGTATGGGATCTCCTGCCGTCAGACCGTACCGTCCGTACATCGTACAGCAAAGGCCAGGGAGTGGCCCCTCTGCGGACATTGATGGTCTGTCACTAGAGCTGAAGCCCATTCTGTTGAAATGACTCTACAGAGTAGACCAGGATATAAATATCTCAATGTAACGGGAAAAGCTCTCTCTGGTTGGATCCAAAAAAAAACTTCCACCTCAAATCCCCTCAGTTTTCTTACTGTAATTCCTAAAAGATTGATTCTAGTGATTTTTGAAGCCTCCCCGAAAGGAGCCGTGGTTTTTCCGCTCAGTCGGTTTTCCACGTAAAAAATCTGATTGTTTCTCGTCATAACAGTTATTAAGAGCGAAGGTATAGAAGATGATTTTATTCACAAAATTAGGACTAGTTAGTTGAAATGGAGGAGTATGATAGAAGTTCTATGCAGTCAGAAATGCCTATCAATTTAAAAGTGCAATGTTATAAAAGTGACTGTTGCACAATTAAGTGGTTGTATGTCCATAAGATTAATGTAGCAGAGTCTACAGATGTAAATGTTGGGATGGATGATTGATTATATTTGAATGAACTGCATTAGAAATAATTGCATGATGGAGTGGGTGTAACACCTCTAAAATATAAGATAGGAAGGGATATTCATTGATTGTTTTGGCTATGTCCACCACCAACCCCTAGAAGCAATTATATATGAATGTGAGGGAATCCAAGTCATGGTGATAAAGGGGGAGAGGGAAGCCTAAAATGACTTGGGATTATGAAAGCTTGATATTGAAAGATCGAGATGCATCTAGAGAGAAGTTGCATTTACAAATAAAAAGCTGTTCATACAACCCAAAAAAAATATTAGTAATAATAATATGAGATATGTAGAAGCAATAAAAGGAAAACATAACTAAAGGAACATAGAACAATATACATATTTCAACATTTTATTGTACTTACATCCACGGCCCAAAGGCATGCATAACAAATCCACTACACGATCCCTTTCTCATTAGGGTAGTGGAGAAGTCCCTTACACTACTACACAATCATTTTCTTCCGTCTTGGCTTCACTTGTCTTGATCATACTCTCTTTCTTTTTACTTTAAAGAATAGAAAATGAAGATCGAAAAGAGAAAAAATATAATTCAAATTTGAAATAAGGAATGATATCACTTTTCTTCTTCCTATGATTGACTTGAGTGTGAGAAGAAAGACAAGCTGAAAGCACTGGAGTCTTGAACACTTAACTGTTTGCCGTGAGGACCAAAATGGTACTAGTTTAAAAAACAATAATAATAATAAAAAATAAATTTTGTTAATCATTCTACGCAAATTCTAATATTAAAAAATATTATTTTACTTCACATACTCAATAATTTTTAATAAAAATATCAAATTTATTTCACATCCTAGACCAAAATACTCGATTATACTAATCGCCCCCGCATCTCTCTCTTTTTCTAGCAAGTGCCAAAGGGAGAGCTAGAGAGAAAAAGAGAGTAAAATTGTAATTTTAGGTAATTTTAGTAATAAAAATATGAAAAAGGACCTAGTTGATTATTATAATAAAATTCAAGGACCCATATGTTAAAAATTTAGAATTGTGGACTTGAGTGATATAATGCTCTAAACTCAGGTCCTGGATGTAAGTTACGCTTAAATATATATATATATATATATAT
>JAEMOT010004108.1:197894-233783 GCA_019297695.1 Apostasia ramifera
ATATATATATATATATAATAAAAGTAATCATATCCAAAATAATATATATATAATAAAATCCATCAATAAAATACATATTATTATCTATTAATAGTGTATATATACATAATTAAAATGTCATGTATATCTAATTTGGTCAATAACATCAATTAACTATACAACATAGTAGTTTTGGTCAAATTATTTTTCTTTTGATAGTAGATTTAACATCACTTTACCAAACAATAAATGCAGCCTTACATGGTGGCACTTTTTTCGTCTAACTATATAACAGAATTCTTTTTTTTTTTGAGTGCAGCAATACCAAATAGAGCCTAGGGTTTTGTGCTTGTCAGTGGTTCTATGTTTTTTATTATGGCAGCTAGCGACTTCTTTTATTTTTTGTCAACAATTTTTTGTAACTGGCATATCTTAACATATACAAATATATTTACACTTTTTTTCTCATTTTTCTTTCCAATCTCTCAGGCCTTAAAGAGTTTTCTGGACACTGCAGAGGCCGAAGTTAGATCTGTGATATCACTGTATTCTGAAGTGGTGAGCTTGTACTTCAATAATGATGATACGATTGTGATTTCTACATTGTTCTGGTTGGTATTTACTCCAAACAAATAATCATCCAGGGTAGAAGTGCAGACTCATTGGTGCAGTACTTTGGCGAAGATCCAGCTCGTTGTCCCTTTGAACAAGGTACCTTTTTAAGTGCTAATCTGTGAATTTCTTTTTATGGTTTTAAAATATGGTCAATTCTCTTACCCAAACTTTTTTATTGACTTTATTATATGCATTCATGGTAATTCTTGATCTTTTATTTAGTTAAAACCATAACCACTTACAGTCACATCATAAGCAAGGAAAGGCTTGAATACTAGTTATATTACTAGAAACTTTAATTAAAAAAAGGTTATTTTACTAGAAACAGAAAATGGCGTTATGAATCTTTTCATAGATGAGGTTGCATATTTACTTTTAACGAACATGTTATAGTATATGGAATATTTCTTTCTGACAATTATTTCTTTATATTTGGCAGTAACTTCAATTTTGGTTGTCTTTGTTAATATGTTCCACAAATCACATGAAGAAAATATCCGAAATGCCGAAGCTGAGAAGAAGAAACTAGAGAAAGAAACCACGAAAGAAAAACCGAACAATTCTGTCAAATCATAAGGTTGCTGGCAAGGCATGATCTAGTTACACAAGCTATAATTGTTATATTATCATCTTGAGATGAGCTACATACTGCAGTGAACAAGTAGTGAAACATGTTGGATGCAATCAAATGGGATTTTGGCTTCCTAATGATTCCTGTAACACAACTGCTGCGTTCATGGATCCCTCAACTGGTCAGTTTTCTCAAGCTTTTACGCTGGCCTTTTCTGTTGTCTTATGAAAGCAATTATACTCTTTTAGGTAATTGAGGAATATTCCACATTTAATATGTAACGGGTTCTTGCATTAATCTTGTAGAATCATCATGGTCCCCAAAGTTATACAGGTTAATGTGATCCGTTTTTATGTTGCTTGTTGGTAATATTGTAATCAAATATGTAAGTTCAGGCATTTTTGACATTTACTTAGGTAGATTACATTCGTAGATCTTGTAACGTACAACAGGAACAATAATTTTTTACTTGATGTATAGTAAATTTCAATAGCATGGCCTGATTAAGTTAAATTGCCATTCTCATGCAATATAGAAGTTACTCTTTCCACAATCCTTAATGCAACTCTTTGGCTCTGTTTGGTTGGAGGAAAAAAAAGATGGTTTGGAAATTTTTGTGAAAATTTTTAGAAAAATGTGTATAACGTGAAATAAAGTGAGTTAGTTATATTAAAAATTGGATGTCAAATGAAGTGATTATTTAATGTTGGAATTTGTGTAGAATGAGATATAAAATAATTTTTTAAGCTTTTTTTAAAATAAATTTAAGATTTTGGCTATGACTAAAATAAGCTATTTTTTTAGCCGAAAATCTTGATCTGATTGTAACTCTTTCTTTTTTATGTACTATTGTAAAGCTTGATCTGATTCTCATCTGGCTGTATTCAAACCAATTTGAGGGTTTAGGAGAATTTTGTTACGGATTGACAATCTTATTTGAAACATATGATCTTCTCTGGTTGTTGGAAGTTCTTGGTGTTGGTTGCAGATTATTGAGTTGTGTCGGGCTTGGGTTGATACGTGATTCAAATTAGCAACTTGTATCTTTTGAGAAGATTGTGCTACAAAATGGTCAGGTTGAAGGTTTACTCGAATGCGACTAAGATCAAGGATTTTTTTTATCATAAAAGTATACAGCTGATTTGGGTTGAGCTAATTAAGTCAGATTAGGTTTGTGTCTTGATAAACAATTCTAAGAGAGACTCGTCAGATGTTTCAAAGGAATTTTCTTTTCTCTGCTGAATCGCTTAAGCTTCTTTGTTCTGCTGAAAGCAACGACTGACATGCATATGCAAATAATAAGACAATTTAAGCTAATAAGAAAAATTAGTAAACTAATATACCTCTCCACTTACTATGGAGAGCTCTAATTTATGTGACGTGCATGAACCAAGCTGAAGTGTTTTGTGATGAAATCTCATCTTTTCAGTCCAAGTAACAGGAGCAGCAGGCCAAAGTAATTAAAGCTATAGATACATCTGAGGAACTGAAGCTTTCTCTCGCTCCAAGGAGGATATCTGCAAGAGATTTCTATGAGGAAGCTTCTTCTCATTACTGCTTTCCCATGGCTGAACTCGGCAAAGGAGAACTTCCCATGGTATTTTCCAAACCCGCTCTGACCAACTCCTCCAAACGGCAGCGTGTCACAAGCAAACTGCAAAAACAGTACGCAAATTTAGTTTATCAAACTTTTAAAGTCTTCATCAAATTTAATATAATAAGCTTATTTAACTAAGTTTTTTTTCCATACTTGTATGACTGCATCATTGAAGGTGATGGTACCCGATGATGTTTCTTCCACTATTCTTCTCTTCAGCTTCTCATTGTTTGTGAATGCGTAGATTACCAGAGGTTTTTGCCTCGCCTTCAGAAACTCTATGCTATCTTCTATCTTCTTTAACTGCAAGCAAGAAGACCCAGATCGACACTTTTGAGTTGTGTTTCAGAGAGAGAAGGCGATGGGAATCTATTGGTTTCAATGTAGTAGAGAGACTTAGAGAGACAACAGAATCAACTTTACAGTATGTCAACTGACCTGCTACAACTCTATTCCAACTATAAACAAGTTTCAGAGGAGAGAGAGATAGTGTGTGTGTGTAGCTGTGTACTTACAGTGATGATTGGCAGCAGGGGACCAAATATTTCTTCATTCATGATCTCAGAATCTAAAGGGGGATCCACCAATATGGTTGGCTCAATATACCTGCCAAAAACGCCTAATTAGTTTATGCATCAACAGATGATAGATGAAAAGAAAATACTGGAATTACATTTTTTCATGATCCAAGGAACCGCCATGAACTACAGTGTTTGCAACCATTGGATCCTCAACAAGCTTCTTTAATCTATCAAAATGTTGCTCATTGACAATCCTTGTGAGATCTTCAGATCCCATGTAGCATTCCTTGATCTTCTCTTTCAGCAAGTCAACCTATGCATTTAGCAGGCATTTAACTTATCCATAGTTCAGCTTATCGATCACAGTCTATATTGTTCTTATTCAGATCACCCCAACTCGGCTGACCTGATTACAGTTTAAGTGAACATGCTGACATACCCATTTATATCAAACATGTAAATAGGTTAGTTTTGGATCAACAGAAACTCCAACTAAAGTGCACCATGGACCCAGCCCAAACAGTAACTTAGTCGAGAAATACCAATTTGCTTGCACCGAGTTTTCAAGTTAGATCAAATTTTCAGAGGTTATATGTCCTATTAGAATGCAGGTTTGCTCAGCCTTCAATTTTTTAGAATGTGGGATTAAAAGAGTACCAGAAGAGGCGCAAATTTCTCTTCCACCAGCAAATAATCAATGGCTACACAAGCCTGCCCACTGCAGAATCCCCACTTTGCTCCAGCTACTCTGCTGATCGTCACCTGCATTTTAGGGAATATTTCCTTCATGATTTGAACACCAACAGTGAAGAATATAAAAAATTAATAATGTCACATATTGTATAAATACTAAATAAATCATTATTTTTTACATTTTATGTAATTTTTTTCATATAATTATGAAATTATTTTACATTCTTTATAATTTTTAATGTATTTATTTTTTATGTTTGATCATATAATTTTTCATTTTTTTTCGCAAACCAAAGTTCTTAGTTTTCCTTATTTTCTGAAGATATAAAGAGTTCACAAAAACTAGTACATATATATATATATACTATTTCTTTTGATCGGCCTACTAGCCTCTGAAAACAATTGTAATTTAACGGCCAGTACCGACATTTAATTTCCTATGTTTAACAAACTCTATATCAGCCCTACATGCACGCTCAGCTTCCCACATGTTCAAACCTTCAGATCTCTTGAGCTCAAAAGAGAATCAATAATGGCGGGGCATTTCCCTCCCAGCTCAAGACAGACTGTAGTCAGATGCTTTGCAGCTGCCGTCATGACGATTCTCCCAACTCTCGCGCTCCCTACATTAACAGAAGCAGCAGAATTTCGAAGAGCTTCATGAACAGAACTATTTAGCTTTTTGAAATTGAAGCGCTTGATTGTTAATTATACCGGTGAAGAAGATCTTATCCCATTTATGCTGTAGGAGCTGCTGGCCCACGGTGGGCCCACCGTCGACGATCTTGATGGCCTTGTTGTCGAGATACTTGGGCAAGTTGGTCACTAGAAACAACGAAGACGCAGGAGCCAGCTCCGACGTCTTCAGTACCGCGCTGTTCCCAGCCGATATCGCTCCGATCAGCGGCTCCAACGATAACCCTTCAGAAACAAAAATTTTTGTCATATAAAGTCTTGCAAATGTTTGGGCCTTCCTCCGCCCAAAACCAAACTCCTTAGGCCCGGCCCACCTAATAAATACATTTGGGCCTTCCTCGGCCCAACAACAACTGCTTAGGCCCGGCCCCTCACCAAAACTCATGGTCTAAGCCTGGCAATCTTTGGACCTTCCTCCGCTCAAACTCAACGCCTTAGGCCCGGCCCATCAAATTAATATACATATAGGTCTCATTTGGTTCAAGGCGAGATTTTTGCCCAACACAAATTTCAACTATAAAAATCAATTTTATTTCATATCCAATACAAATATGAATATTAGAATTGAAAGTATTTCACATTTTACACACTTCTTAATAATAAAATATTTTTTTTCTCATTAAACTTAAAAAATAAAATATTTTTTTTCATGTCTAAAAAAAAGCTCGAACCAAATGAGGCCGACGAATGTGTGTGAAATAGATATGATATATATAATAAATATTTGATTTTGTTTAATTAAAGTTATGAAGCCAATGATCCGACGGATGTTACACTCAAGTCAGATCATATTATCTTAAAATTCAAGACATTAAGCTCAAAAAAAACAAAAATTTCAAGACATTCATTGAGAAAAACTTGCTCAGCCTTTCAGCTTGATGTGAAGCAAAGGAGAAATTATTGTGTTTGGTGAAGCAGTGGAATACGTCATCTCTTCGCCCACCAATAATACTGCGTCACTCAAATAAGCAGGCTCCGCCTCACACAAAATACCGTGAACTATATTAAGATCAAACAAGTCATCCAGTATAATGTTAGAAACATAAGTATTCAGGAAAATATTTGTTCAAAAAAAAAGTATAAGTTGAGAATAGAAAGGTATCACATCGACTTATATTCTCTCCACTTGAGACCTGCTTAACCTCAAGCCATACTTATTTGTTTGCACCAATACTTATGTGACACCTACTTTAGTCTTCTGAAACAAACCGTCTAGTTAGGATGGCTAGATGCCTTGATTTTTTGCCTAACCATCTTAAGTCCTCTGAACTGACAGTCCGTTACAGAGATCGGAAGGCCCGATCATTTGTCGGTGACTTATTACCGTTCATGACGTTCTCTTCACAGCGAGCCCTCTCACCTCTCGTGGCACTATAAGTATATGATTGGCAAGTAAATTGCCAACTTAGTTCACTCGTATTTAATAATTTTTCAAAGCAGAGAGAGATACCTATTGGAAAATTCCAAGAAGCAAATATGAGGACAACACCAAGGGGCTCAGGCACCACTTCGGCAGTGGTAGGAAATCCGATGAGGGGAACACTAACCTGAAACCACTCACCAGAAAATAATAATAAATGACTTGAAACAAACATACCCGAAATAAAATTAATTTAATTCATAATTAACTTAATATCTATACAATAATATGTATTTCAGAATTTAACATGAATTTTAAAAAAAAATTAAATACAATATATAATTATATATTGAAAAAATTAGTGTACAATTAAGTATGATATATAAGTTTAATAGAAATTTAAATTTAATTTGTACTATATATATATAAAGGATATTTCAATCATAAAGTTAGGATACGAAATTAAGCTTGATTTAATTCGAAAATTGACTCAAAATCAAACAAATTTTAGCCGACTCGGATCAAACTAAAGTTTAACTCGAAAAATTGAAGTTTGAGTTAAAGCCAAATTACTCGAACTCAAACTTGAACTCGAACTTGAATTACCTTTTGAGGACTCATCCAATTCTTGAGATTTTCAAGCGCATAATTCACGGACTTAATCAGGAATCCAACCTACCACCAACACAAATTTATTAAACACCTCAAAATCGGATAAAGAGAATGTAATTAATTTACTAATTATTTAAATTATTTCATTAATGCATAATTAAGAAAAGGTAAGAATTAAGTATAACCTGTTATATAGTTTGCAATATTTTGGGTATGTCATAATTCCACATTATGAATGACATAAAATTATAGATATTTTATAGAGATTTTCTTTATAGATTTATTAATTTGGTATAAAAATTAAGCTCATAGGTCTTTCTAGTGGACCACAGTGAGCTTGACTTGGTAGGTCGGAAATTTATTTTGTTAATTGAAATTTTATTTCGTAATTAGAATTACCTAATTTTTTATTATTATTTTAATGAAAAGATACATTTAAACTAAGAGATGTGTTTCTTAATTAAAACGCCACTTTTAAGTATTTTTTGGCTATTGAATTAATTTTAAAATATCTAGAAATATCACATAGTTTCTGCAATCTTGTTTGCTAGAGAGTTTTTAAATTTTGTTGTATCCTGAAAAGTAATTGTATTTATACCGTAAATTTACTTTAAAAAAAGTGTTAATCACATCTCAAAGCTTTCCATTTTTCTTAATTCACTTACATTACCAATAGCATATAAATTACAGTTTTAATCTCTAAATTATATTCGCACACACACATAGCAGAAGAGAATATGAAATGATTACCAGATAATATATTGGGAAAAGAAAAACACTGATACAAGAAGTGCTCCTGACAGACTTTTAAGTCAAGTGGAGAGAAGGTGAGACAAAACTGTAATCTTCAGTGCATCATCGAAAAGTAGAGGGTTTATTGTGACCTTAAAGATCGATATTTTTGACGATAAAATTGTGAGACTATGCACGACCAAATGAGATAATACTTCGATGATAATACGTGTATGTGTGTATATTTGTATGGTGGAGGGAAGGGTACGTAGGGGAAGACTGATGAGGGAGGAAATTAAGATGACCTCATCGCGGTAGGTTTCAACGCGGTGCTTGCCGAGATCGAGGTTTAGGGCATGGGAGATGGCGGGCTCCATCTCAAGGAGAAGATCTCTCAAAGCTCTCAGCTGACATCTCCTCCAGAAGTAGCTCCGAGTTCCGCCGCCGGCGTACACCTCCCTTGCCTCCTCCACCACCCTTCCAACTGCTTCGTCCTCCATCCTTTCCCTCTCTTTTCCCCTTCCTCCGTCTTATATAGTGGGAGATGCTGTTATAAGGCTATAGGGCACATCATTCAAGGTGATTTAATTTAGTGGACTTTTAGTTTAATATTATTTTAATATTATATTATAGAAGATTTACATATAAAATATTAAATTTATCATAAATTACATATTTTATCATCGTTTAGTAAATATTACGCATATCACACTCTGCTTATGTTGGCTACTGTTATAATAGAAATGTAAAACTCATAAGCAGAGTGTGATATGCGTAATATTTACTAAACGATGGTGAAATACATAATTTGTGATGAATTCAATGTTCTGTATGTAAATCCCCCTATATTATATTATCTAAAAAAATAATTATTTAATTTAATGATATTTATAAATATTTTTTTATTAAATTATAAAATTATTAATTAAAAGATGACATCTAAATATTATGACATGTAGATTACATAACATAATACCAAGATAACAACAAACCAAATGCTCTCATAATAAAATTAAAAATAAAATTAAATAGAGATATTTTTTTATTAAAAATTGTGAAAGATATGAAATAAAATTAGTTATTATATTAAGATATGTGAGGAATGTGATATAAGTTAATTATTATTTTAGTAATATGTATAGGATGTAAAATAAAGTTAATTTTTAAAATTAAATTTTATGTATAATGTGATATGTCTATTTAAATTAAATTAAATTAATTTTTAATTACCAAACAAGCAAGATCGTAGAGTTCAAAATAAATAATTCTAAATATTATTTATTTATATTTAATAAATTATATTTCACGTACTATAAATTACATTATTAAAATTATCTTCCTATAATAATTGTGATATATTTAGTGTAATAATTTTAATAATTTATAATATACATAATGTAATAAAAGTGTGTATGTTATAATTTATCAAGCTTAAATGAATAGTATATAAATAATAAATTTATTGTGACATGCCGCAAAAAAGTAACATCATAGCTATTATTGTTTGCATGAGGCTTGACTCTAATAAAATGGTCATTTATGAAAAAAAAAATAATGAATTGAACGGTATTATTCTAAATGGATAACCCAAGGCCAAGATATCTAAAGCTCGGTTTGACGCGAAGATTAAAATCAGGATAAAAATAATATTAATTTAAAAAATAATAATAGTAAATAAATTTTTTTAATCATTCTACACAAATTTTAGACCAAAATACTTGATTCAAATATTTTTTTTATTTTTTTCAATTTATCTTGAAAGTTCATGAAACACAAGAATAGTCTTTAACATTCTTCTTAGGGGGGCGTTTGATTTAATGTTATTTTGATATTATGTTATGTTAGTTAGAGAAAATAATTAGTTGGTTTAATGACATTTATAAATAATCTTCTATTAGATTATAAAAATATTAGTTAAAAGATGACATCTAGATATCATGACATCTAAATTACATAACATAACATTAAAATAACAACGAACTAAATACCCCTTTAATTGTCTTCTGTATTTTGTCAGGCATGACGTTAGGCCCTGCTATGCTTCTGCTCTAATAATGCGTATATGCTTTTACAAATCTCTTCTGATTATAGCCGGCCTCCCAACAGAGAAGTTATTGGGTTCGGACGGCACCTCTTCCGGAACCCAATCAGAGGGCGCCACGTGTGTCATATAGCTGGGTCCGGGCACACGTGACGCCCTCTGATTGGGCGTCCGAACGGTGCACTGTCCGCATCCAATAATTTTTCCTCCTAACAACCCAACAAATAAAAATTACATATGATAATTTCTTTACAATAAATCATAGTGCGTGAACTATGATAGGTGATTAGGGTGAGGCCTCGCTTGGTTCGAGCTATTTTTTGAATAAGAGAAAAAAATATTTTATTTTTAAGTTTAATAAAAAAAAAATTATTTTAATATTAAAAAGTATGTAAAATATGAAATACTTTAAATTCTAATATTCGTATTTGCATTAGAAGTAAAATAAAATTAATTTTTATAGTTAAAATTTGTGTTGGGTAAAAAAATTGACTCCAACTAAACGACAAGGGGAACGACATCCAATTATGAATAAAAGACTTCTCATTCTATAGAGGGAATTTAGAAGAATTATTTGATATTATATCTTGTACTTACTTTTTTATTATTGTTGACATGTGGCTTTAGCGCTGCATCACAATCATATATGTGGGCCTCCTTCATCTTGAAACATCATGCATTAACCTTTGAAGCTGTTTGGAGCCCCCCGAACCTCGTGAGTAATGGTCACGAGGTTTGGAGCCTTCCAAATATCCAGCATGACCCTTGTTCAAACAGCTCTCCCAGCCATATCGGGCACGATATTTCTCAGCTATACCTATCACTGTCAGCGTGCTCTGGCCGCACCATTTCCAAAGCAGCATGCTTCTTCCAGTCACGCAAATCAAGGGCCCACGTGCTTTAGCCATTACGAATCCCCAAAAGCAGTACCGAGATCCAAAGGTCACGCTCTCTTTTTACTGACTCTGGTCCCTCCAGTGGCCGACAAAGCAGCATAGGTCCAGGACTTCTTTATGTCCTTTCCTTCCGGAAGACTAGGATAAGGCTGCACCATCCGCTGCCTACAAATACCAAGGAACAGGCTTCAAAAAGGAGAACGGATCAGATCAGAAAAGAAGGAGGACTCGCCCTAGGAAGAGCAGAATTTCTTCTCTATCACCTCTTGTAAAACAGGAGCTTGAGAACAAGAAAAACTCTCTTTTTCTCCTTCTTTCTCTCTCTTCCTCTTGTAAGCTCTTTGTATTAGCCGTCACAGCTACCTTTTTTCCTTTAGTGAAGTCTCTTCGCTGATCGCTCAGTGGACGTAAGGGATTTCCTCCCTGAACTACTTTAAATTGTTGTGTGCTCTTCTGGATGCCCTGAACTCTCTCTCTCTTAAGCTTCAACTAACAAGCTTATTCCTCTGCGCGCCGCCGTCTCTCAGGACTCTCTCTCTTTTTTGGTATTTCTTGGGATCCTCTACATCCTACATCAACAATTATATATGTTGAAAATTCGTCCTCTAGAATAATCGAATTCAGTAAACTCTTTTTCTCAACAAAACTAAAGAAACAAAGTCTTTATTTTCACAAAATCCTTAATAAAAAAAAAACACAAATTTTGATAGTTCAATAGAATAGATACTCGATATTGAATTTTAAACTCGATCAGAACAATATTTGAATCATCTATACAGATTTTTTTTTTTTCAAGGTTTGGATCATCTACAGATTTTAATGAGCTACGTCAGTTTTCAAATTTAATGCGTTGATGAAGAACGAGGGCAGCTCAACAGTTCAACTCGTTGCCCACCGACAGCACAAACCGTTGAGATTGATTTAATGAGCTATTTGTAGTGATCCATAAAATGAAATAACAGCAGCCACAATAATCGATACAATTTTAAAAAAAATAATTCATTATTCAGTGAATTGAACTTGAATAAGATTATTTTAAATATTTAATATATTATATTTTTATTATCTAATAATTATTTTTTTTTTTAATATATAATAGAATATAATATAATATAATTTTTTGCCATGATAGAAATGTGAGAATTAAGCTTATTTAATTCGAGTTTTTTTTTTTATTAATATAAATTTTTACTGTAAAAAAATATTAAAATTAATTTTATTTCACAATTTATATATTTTTTAATATTAAATTAAATTTCTGTTTTTTATAAGATAAAATATATTTTTTTATTATCTAAAATTCAGTTCTCAAACCAAACAAATAAGAATATGTTCCATGACTATTCGTGGCCTGACTTGACTTGTGCCAATTTCATCATTCATAAAATCAAATCTGACAACACGCAAACCTGTGGACTCAATTTAGATCTGAAGTTTTCGAGTTGATTTTGTCTGATCCAATATGAGTACTAGTGGTACCAACATCCAAGGTTTTGTAGATTGAAAGGTTCAATGTTCAATGGTCGAACCGGGATGAAGTAAAAATTAAAAAAATTAATAAAATATAATATAAATATAATTAAGATATATATTATTCACACATCAACACAATAATTAGATATAAAATGAATGTTTAATAATTGAATTTAACGAATAATATCTTATGTCAATAACCCAAAAAATAATTCAAAGCAAATCGAAATAACAATAACCCAACAAAATATTCGCAAATCACAAATTGAGTATAATATTTAGTACATCATTAAAAGATCTGAACAAATGTATGCTTTATCAATATTAAAATACTAAATCATTTTATTATTTCATATCACTAAAATACTAAAATACTAAATCATTTCGAAAGGATGGGGGCTGGAGAGGAGAGTGCGAGGCAAGAAAAATCACGAGTTCGTGACTTTCGCGGGAGTAGAGGCCGCAGAACGGAGGCTGAGTAAGGGATCCAGAGTTTAGGAAATTTTTTTTTAATTTTAAACTCAACCGGTCCAACCGTACCAGTTCACCGGTTGAACCGCAGTTTAGACCAGTTCTGGCCGGTTTTAAGCGAATCCGAATATAAAATTAAACCGGACCGGTTGGCTGACCGGTTCACAATTCGACCGGTTGAACCGGCCGATCTGATCCGATTTTTAAAACCTTGCCAACATCAAACATATTTAATCAAGAAGACAACAAAACATCAGGTGTATTATCGTATCAACATAAATATAATACATTAATAATAATAATAATAATATCACATTCCACAAAAATTTTAATATAAACAATTTTACATCATACGCTTTTTTTTAAATTACATCAAATATTACTTTTTTTAATATAATGATCAATTTTATTTTATATTTTATATAATTTATATTATAATTTCATATCTTATTATACACATATTTCAAGATATTTTTTTGATAAAATTTTACAATAATTTTAAAAATTTGAAATCACGATCAAGACAATATTTATTGCAATCAAGTCATTAATATCAACAATGAAACAACTAACAGGACCACTTGCTTTGCTTAAGATGCAATCCATCTTCGCATCTGCCACATATATCTAATACGGCACGCTCTTGTTAGTCCCCAAAGAGTGCGCACTGTCCGCACCCAATATATTTTGAAATTCACTCATATGATACAAAAAATTTTAATATTCATTTTAATATTTACTTATTTATGTGACGGAAAATCACATCTTTGGTTATACATGCTGAAAACGCCCAAAAATTCACGGGTTGATGGGAGTAACTCGTGCGGCTAACAATCAGTTTTACACCTCAAATTATATTTTTCTTGTAGCTTTTGGTCACCACTAACCATCAGCCCATCGATGCCAGAATTTAATGCAAAATTGAAGCAGGAACAGGTTCATGAAGCTATCACGAGAGCCATCATGCATAAATGACTTAGGGCAGGCAAGTAGTGGAATTAATTTGAAATACAAAAAATTAACTCGAAATTCAGACTCCAATAATTCAAATTGACTCAAAATTAAAAATTTTATAAAATAATAGTAATTAAAAAAAGATAAAATTTGTGTGAATTGAACTGTTGATCTTGTCTTTGTGTATTCAAAACTAAACCACTGTACAAAATATATAATCATTAAGTTAAAACGTAAACAAAAATTATTTATATTTTTGAGTAACTTGAACATAATTTTGAACAAGTAGCCCTTGATTCAAAATTGACCAGAAACTCTAAAGAATGAAACATATGCCTTAAAACTCGACTAAAAAATATTCAAATCAACTCAAATTTGATCGAATTTTGATTAAAAATTGTGAGCCCTACATGGATGAATCCAAGATCACGCCAAGCCATGTTCACAACAAGGTGTCACCAAATATGTAGAGAGAACTAAAAAAGTAGGAGTGACAAAACAGGACAGTTGCCACATTATAACCCAAACTCGAAACAGATCTGACCAACACGATTTTGGATCAAATTAAGCCAAACCCGACATAATCAGCATGCTGAATCGAGAACTTTTTAATAGAGGCAGCACTTAACTAAAATGTAACATCAAATATTTTAGGCTAATTAAAACCACAACTTTGTAAAAGGGTTTTTGATCGGGATCAAATGAGATCATACACAAATTACTGATAAAGTTGGTTGCCTAGGTAACACTAAGTAATACGAGTTTCAACCCAAAATAATCTTAAACTCGAATAGCTAGAGTTGTTGGAAACAAAACCAGGAAATTTTTCCGGGGCTCAGGTGGCCAGCCTATTTCATTTAAACTTTCGGTTTTCTTTCGTGGGTCAAATGAGTTGTTTATCAGTAATTCACATAATACACCGTCATGTGAAATAAAAGAAATCAGACTACAACACTAAGTACGACTTAGCTTGCAATTCACATAAAATTTCATAAACTTTAAGAAAGATTAAGATGCGGCACATGATATATAACCAGTGTGAAAAACAAAAGTATTTTATCAAGTAAAATGGTAAAATCCACACTGACACTATATAAACTTAATTAACCTTAAAAGCATGTGAACTAACTTCAATTCATGAAACTCATGCAATTTTTCATGGAAGAAGAATGAAAACAGAGAGAGCTTTCATCAATACTTAGCATTTTTTCTCTCCAGAAATCATCAACCATGCCCATGAAGTAAATAAGCACTCTCCCACGTCCTTAGCCTACTAGCACCTGTGTCACCTACTTTGATCCATTTGAGCTCCAATTTGACCCAAATATCTCTGGAACACCCCAAGACACTCATATACCCATACAAAGGTGCTAGTAGGCTTTCCAACCATATAATAAAATGTCCATAAACCAAATACGATAAAGGAAGATAACTATGTACATAAATGACGAAAATAGATTGATCTATGCTGGTTTCTTTTTAAATTTCTCTATAAGGTACAGTAAACCAACTCAAATTTGATTGCTCGTAAAAGTCAAGATTACACGAAGAGTTCAAACCATGAGCCAAGCTACAACCAATCTGTAAATCTACGAGCCAAGCTAAAGCAATGTCTACCCCGACTCAAAACTCAGATCATTCTAATCCTTAATTGCCATTCATGTCCAATTTTCTTCTTCCATAGATATAGTATTTTCAAAATTGATTATTTCCAATTACACTGAGTTTGAAATAAAAGACATTGAAATTACTTTTACTTCTAACTTATGGTTATATGTAGAGAAATTGATAATTTACATTATCACAACATATAATAGCATTGAACCAAACAAACACAAAAATCTAAATAGCACTTAACCAAATGCCCCTTAAGTCAATTAAAACTTAGGGGACATTTGGTTTAATGTTATCTTAATGTTATGTTATGTTATCTAGAGAAAGTAATTGTTTGGTTTAATGTCATCTATAAATAATCTTTTATTAAATTATAAAATTATTAATCAAAAGATGACATCTAGATGTCATGACATCTAGATTACATAATATAACACCAAGATAATAACGAACCAAACGCCCCCTTAAATCACTTCGTTGAGATCATCCTACACTTTGGAAAAACATAAATTTTCAATCAGTTCAGTCCTACCCATTACCAGTTTAATTCCAGGTTCAAAATTTTGTAACCATGCGACAACAAATACGATTTTCAAAGATCAACAAAAATGGAGGACCAATATAGAAAAAATATTTATCCAATCATAAATTAACAATACACTGGATGTGAAGATGAACATACAAGCAAATTTAATGATTACAAAATTTCATATGCCCTTCTCTATTTCTCTTTAAATATTACAAATAATCAACTTCTAGAAAGCAAACTCAAAAATTGCCCTCGAAGTACTAATGAAGTTAGGAAACAGGATATCATGACAGCATCATTGAACCCAGTCACATCAAGCAGCTTAAGCCTAAAGAATGCCTTAGGAGGGCCTTATGCCTCGCACAACCTGAATACTGTGCCCATATCTTAATCTAAAAACTTCCATCTAAGATTAGTTCTAGATGCAAGATGTCTTTTAATTCAAGTTTGAAAGTTAGCAATAGCTCCATTTATGCCAGATAAGTAATTTATTTGTATATCAAATCCATATTTCAGAAGGATGTGGACTACATTAGCTTGATAGCCAACGTAGAAATCATCACCTGTAATGAGTTTAGTAGAAGTGAGATAAACCATATTCATTTGCAGCTTTGATGATGCCAAAGATATGACAATGCTTTAAGAAGTGACACGACAACAATACATCATGCTAGAACTTCAAGCACCTCAAATTTATCACCATTAAACTGAGTAGAGAAAGACAGCCAAAATGGATGAGTATGATGGTATCTCTCGTAGAAGATGCCTATAACAATGTAGCAGTGAACTTTGGTGGTTGGCAGTTTAATGACAATAGCCAGAGAATCAATGCAGTTAAGATGATATTGGAAAGTCGTCAAACTTCAGAGTATTGCACTAGGAATGATTGTGTCGCATGGAGATCGATCTTGGCCTCTGGACATATCCATAGTCACACTATAACGGCTCCACATGATATTAAAGAGAGGGGGAAGGTAAAAAAAAAAAAAAAAAAAACAGAAAATGGATAACACATGAACCTCAACAGCATGTGCTCCCAGTGACTGTTGCCTTAAATATAGCTGAATGGTGTAAATAAATTCATGTATCTCACCTTAACTAATTTGGGATTAAGGCTTTGTTGTATTTGTTATGATGGATTACTCTCAAATCCAACACAAACTATTTTGAGATTACGGCATTATTATTGATGTTGCTTGAAGCTTGAAATAGCAACAGCTACAAAATCAACTTACATTGTTTGTGTAAAAACTCCAAACTAGAGATTAAGAAGAAATCAGAAGGATTTGAGGGAGAGTTGAGAGATGGCGATGAGCACAGCTGGAGAGGAGAAGGGATTTCTCTTGAGGCCACCTTGGAAAAAGAGAAGGAAGAGCCGAAGCAAGCTGCTAACTATCTCAGGAAAGCTCTGTTGAAAAGAGCTAGTCAAACGAAGTACTGAAGGGCCACAGGCGAATAGTAGGTGAATAAAACACAGTAAATCTGATGATTTCGAGTCTGAAGATCGAAACCCCCATCATAAATTAGGATATTTATAGTGTGGAGGTGGAGGGTCAAATTAGGTGAGTTAGGTTCTCATTAATGGAGCAACGGCTAAGTGGCATGAGTAGTGACAAGGCGCCATGCCGCCTGGCAATGCAGGCATTAATAACGACCACTTCCCTTTTGTCCCGATGAGATTGTCACATCATAGGATAGGGCTATAATATGACAAAAGTTTACTGGCTAGCTATCTGTTCGACCTCCCTATTTGACTAGGCCCAAACTATTCGACTATTAGACTCAACCCAAGCGGGTCACTCAAGTTTGTTTAGGAACGCTATTCAAGTAACCTGTCAGGGAGGTAAGCCAAACTCATCCATGTGTCACAGCTAGGTGAAGAGATAATTTTTTCCCATAACAATTCCCCCTCTGAGGAATCAGATAAGACATTAATGTTTGTAGACTTAGCTAGCTGACAGCTGTACCTCAGGAAAAGGAGGCAAAGCAACCCCCCTCTAAACCTTGCCTATAAAAGGATAGATCTCAGAGAAAAGTCCTCAGAATTCTCCCTTCTGGCTGTGGAAAGGAGATAAAATGCTGAGTGGCTTACACTCACAAAGAGGGGGAGGCCCCGATCAACCCAGAAGAGAGGGGGCCCCGCCAGCCAGCTTGGCGAGGTTGCCGAATACTGCAGACCGGAGAGACCGGCGAGCCTTTCGGTGTTGGCACGATCGTCGATCTTGTTTAGGGATCAGAAACACGTGGTGACTCAGGCTCTGCTCTTCTTCCTCGTCCTTAGCCAAATGGTAGAGTTAGGCTTGAGGACCAGTGACAGCTGTTCGAATTGACCATCTTTGAAGCTAGTGAGTTGTTGGATGAGCAGTACGAGAAGATTCAATAGCTCAGGTATACAGAGGCAGAAAAATTCTTCCATACGAAAGGCCCAAAGGCGGGGACTTTTAAATGAAGGGGCCAGGTGCTTGTTGTATGCCAATCTCCGGAGGACCGACCAAACCAACCTCCACCACCTACGATTGCTGTCTACCAGTAGTTTCTTCGGTAGGGTATGTTCTTGCCAATCCAACAATTATTCATCGATATCTGCCATTGTTATAGTATGGTGCCGGCACAATGGTTGCTAAACACGGTGACCCTTCTCTACTGCCTTTTCGAGACCTCTAATGATGCCGAAAAGGAGTGAAGCTGGGACGCATTCAGCGCCCTGTCGCGTGGAAGAAGCATGCGTATCTGGGAGGTTGCTTTACCCTTCGTGGAGCTGGGGGTAATACAGCCTTCAAACTGGGGGACTCTTCCTTCGACAACTAGAGGAAGAAGTGAGTGTTCATCTCCCAAGGGACTCTTCAACACAATGCCCCCGATCACCTCAATGTCGACCACTTTCGTTCAACACAACTGCCACAGGACCACCAAGTTCAGGTGTTCATCTCCTTGTTGCGAGAGATGAGGAGCGTCGATCTGTATTTGGTGTGCCTTGGCGAATAGATCACACGGCTAAAAAAGTAGATGTGCTGCCCGATCACAGTTCCACCCCTTTTCACTTCTGACCCGTTTGTCTCAGACCATGTCCTCTTCAAAAAGTCATGTCAGGTCGTGTTCCTCGTTTGACTAGTTCGTCTATACAATACTCATCGAAAGATGAAAACTTGCTTTTATTAATGTTATGAAATTTGTACAAGGTCTCGGTAGGAAAGACTCTTACATATTGGGCATAGATGCATATTAGCTTGTTGTCACTCCATGTTCGCGGTAGTAGGACGCTATCTTGGTCCATGAGCTTGTGGGTGTTTTTGCCTACGGCGAACGATGGAAGGTCCTTCCTAGTTCACCTCCAATTGCTGAGTTTAGGGAAGCCAGGAGGTGTGGAGGAAATGAAACTCTCCCACAAGTTGCCTTGGGATAATGCCATAGAATTGGCACACGGGGTATTTTTTTGACAAATCCATTACATCATTGCGCAATTCAGGCCAATAATAGCCTTACTGAAAAATGCAAAATGCCAGGCTCCTTCCACTGGGTGTGCTCCGCATTCGCCTTAGTGGAACTCTTTCAGGAAAAACTTCGTTTGGTCCTACGCATTTTACCGAGGGCTGTGAGAAGCGTGTTTGGTAAAGTTGTCCTTGCCGAATTACAAACATGGCTGCCTTCCTTCGAAGGCCCCTAGCCTCGCTCTTCGAAAGCTGCCTCTCTGCTAAAAACTTAGTGGTTTCTTTAATCCATTGGCAATTACTAGATGAAGTGGCCAAGCCAGCACTTCTAGTTCATGATACTAGGGTGCAAGTAGGCACAATTCGTTTTCCATGTCCACATGTCCTCTTTTTTCCAGTCTGTCGGCAATCTCATTCTGCTCTCCGGAATGCGAACGACATCGAATTTATTGAAGCGCAAGAGCGGCACCTTTGGCTTTGATAAGATATTTCTTCAGAACTTTGTCTTTGGTCTAACATTCGCCTGTGATTTGGCTGATCACCAGCTTCGAGTTGTTGAAGATCTTGACATATTCGACTCCAAGGCTGTAGCCAAAGCGGGGGTCAGTAATGAGAGCCTCATATTCGATCTGGTTGCTCATGGTGGTCAAGTCAAGCCGAACTATCTCATGGAACTTAACTCCTTTTGGCCTGGCGAGGAAGGTACCAATCCCTCTGGATGCTTTACCTAAAGCGCCATCGACGAAGAAAGTCCATGGGAGTCGGACCTCTCGGTCCTATGACAATTTGGTTGTCAATAGTTTCGACGACAAAATCAACGAGCATCTATGCCTTTATTGAAGTTCGAGAGGCAAATCATATGTCGAACTCAGACAGTCCGACGAACCACTTTTAGGCCTTGTTTGGCGCGAAGACCAAAATCAGGACCAAAATAATACTAGTTTAGAAAACAACAATAATAATAAATAATTTTTTTAATCATTCTACACAAATTCTAATATAAAAAAATATTATTTTACTTCATATACTCAATAATTTTCAATAAAAATATCAACGTTATTTCACATCCTAGACCAAAATATTCGAATCGAGTATTTTGATCTAGGATGTCAAATAATGTTAAACTCATCCACGTGTCACAACTTAGTGACATGACAGTTTTTTTCCCTTAACACACATGAAATAGAAAAATAAGTTCACTCACCCATTTAACAGAGCAGATTTTATGACAGTAGAATTAGCTAATTCCAAATCAAAATCAATCCTCATATTCATTCGCATATGTCATAGATGCATGTAAGTTAAAAGTTCAAAAAATGAAAGCTGGCTCCAAATGACAAATAAAAATTTTATAGCAGTACAAAAAGAAAGAGTAGTATCGTTTAGGAAAGCCAAATAATTATAACCCGATTTCGTTTGTCGCTCAGTTCATCTATTCCTCTGCTTCAGATCCGGAGCAACCATTCTTCTTGTTATGCTTCCTCGCGTACCTCTGGTTTCTGAGGAACTTCGGATCCATCTGAAACAAGCAGAACAATCAAAAAGAAAAACTCGCAAAAGATATCATGCAACGAAGAACGCAAATCTACGAAATCCGCCTACTCCTTTGGTGGATGTTTTCCTCTGCCTCTTGGGCTTCTTGATCCCGTTCTTGTGAGCCTTGTAGGACTGGTTGTGAGCAGTGTGATTCTTTGACTTCGCCATCCTAAGCCACAAGACGAGGAGAACCGTGAAAAATCGACAAACAAGCAGAACTCAAGAATCTCATGGCAAAGAGCTAAGATAGATGATCAAAATTACTGAGAGTAAGGAGAAGAACTACATACCCAACTCGATAGAACAAGTCGAAATCGACGGCCTCACTGCTGTTCTTCCCTTATCGACGAACGGCGAATAGGTTAGGGTTCACCTGCTCGTGGGAGTACTTTAAGAAACCCTAGCATATCGTTTTACGATAATACCCCTCATTCTTCGTAATGGGCCGGTTTGCAGTAGGAAACTGGGCCCTAACTGGCCCATTTACAAATTCAAAATCCTTTGGCATTTTTATGTTGCTCGAAATTGGATACATGAATGTCATAAAAAAAAATGGATCCATAAAATTTAAGCTTTGTTTATTTTAAAATTAAAAATTAACCTGATTTAATTTTAATCTAACATATCACAACACACATAAAATTTAATATTAAAAATTAACTTTATTTCATATCCTACGTATATTGTTAAAATAATAACTAACTTATATCACATCACTCATATATCCCAACATAATAATTAATTTTATATTATATCCCTCATATATTCTAACATGATAATTAATTTTATATCACATCTCTCACATATCTCAATATAATAACTAATAATATATCACATCATTCACAACTTTTAATAAAAAAAAACTCTATTTAAATTTAATTTTAACCTTATTAAGATAAACCTTACAACAAACAGGCCCTCATGATTCGAATTGCTTATTATTTTATTTCTAAAAGTTTTTTTTTAATTAAGAATGATTTGTGCCAAAATGATTCTAAATCAATTCAAGAAACTTTCTAATTGAGCTGGTTTGGCTTCGAATGGATTTCAAGTGAGCTGAGCTCAACTCGAAATTGAAATTTTTGATTTCAAGTCGAGTTAGATTTGTGCCGGTTAAATTTTTTAATTTCGAGCTAATTTTCGTGTTAAATCAAACATAACAATAAGCAATATGTTTTATAAAAATTCCATTATACATGTTAAATATACCAAAATATGATATTATAAATTTATTTTAAATTTTTATGTGTATACTTCTAATATTGTATTTATCCAAATGTAATAAAATAAGCTGAATCAATTTCGTTTTAAGCGAACTAATTTCAAGCTCAAAAAGCCTTGAGTTAATTTTGAATCGAGCGAAATAAAAGTTTCAGGTGGGTTTTCATTTTCACTTAAAATTATCATTCATTTTCTGAATCATGGGAGAGAATAAATTCAATTCGAGTTTAGAATAAAAAATTATATAATATATATTATATGAAAAATGAATACTTAAATTAAAATAACAACAATAATAACAAAGCCTTAATCCTACTAGATAGGATCGGCTACATAAATATTTTATTTTTATTACGTTCTATTAATTAATAAATATTTTTCTACGTCTAAGTGAGTAAAATTATTTTTTATAATTTTTTGTCATGTCTTCTTTAGCCCTCCTCTTCCTCTTTACACATTGGCAAAATCTAATAACTCGATTTTCCTAATTGAAGCTGTAATTGACTTACAATTTATATGTTTAAACCATCTAAGCCGACTTTCTCTAAGCCTATCCTCAATTGATGCAATTCTAACTTTCTCGTGAATATACTCATTTTTCATTCTATTCTTTCGTGTATACTCACAGATCCACCTTAACAATCTAAGCTAACTTTTTTTATTACAATTTTATAAAATTTATCTTTAAGTTTGGATATAATTTTTTTATTGGATAATATACCAAAAGCTTTTCTCTATTTTACTCATTTTCTTCGAACCTACTAATAACATTATTATCTAATTCACTATTATTTTGTATTATTGATTCAAGATATTTAAAATACTCTTTTTTCTTAATAATTTAATCACTAGAATATTTAAATTAAAAAAAAATTAAAAGATAAACTTGATTCAACTCAGTAATTAGCTTGAAATAGAATAAATTTTAGCTGACTCAAACTAAACTCAACTTGAACTCGACTTGAACTCGACTTATGTTCAGCCCTCCCCATGCAAGCGTTTCTCCATTAGAAAACCTAAGAAGGGGCCTATCTGTAGCTAATAATCTATGTGAGGGATTCATTCGAAATTGATCCAAATACTAGAGCTTGCCTGTAATAAAGTCAAGCTTGAGGTATCCGGATGTCATTTACTTTTCAGCCAATGGAGTGAAGCCCAAAGGTGGTCGGACAGCGGGCCCCATTTGACAGCGCACCGCACCCAAGGCTCGCAACACGAGGCTCATCGTACGGAGAGTTAGACAGCACAGTTGTGCAGAAGCGGTCGCATCAGAAAAGCTGTGGAGCAGCTTTGATAAAATATATGTGCCGCGGGGGTTCAAACTTAGATTTAGGGATTTTTTTTTTAATTAATATTATATCATAATATCTATATATTATTTTTTAATTAATATTAATAAAATTTTAAAAAATATCTATAAATATTATTAAATTAAATAACTATTTTCTGTACTAAACATAATATAATATTAAAATAATATTAAATTAAATACTCTGTTATGCATAATTCTGAGTTCTAATTGGATCTGGTATGACTCAAATTTGACAAATCAAAAATTGAAATATTTTTCAAAAAATTATCTCAATTAAAATTTAAAGTTTATTTAATCATGCTCACAAATTTACTTAATAGTTATCATGATAATACCTATATATATATATATATATATTTATATACAAATCATAATTAATTACAATACACAACTAAATACATTACTTATATTGAAAAAAATAGATATTGAATCAAGTTAATTCGATCCAATTATAATTTATAGCTAGGCTCAATAAACTCAAGTCGAACTTAATTCAAGCTAAATATGTATCTGAATATCGAGCAACTATTAATTTTCAAGCCAAACTCTCACTACTATTCAAAATATTTGGAATTTAAAACTTGCTCAAAAACACATTCAATTTTATATTCAATTTAAAATTTTTGAATCGAATGACAAGATAGTACAACTTCCTCTAAGGTTATTTCGAATCGATTTTGAGTTGGCCCTGACTCAATTGACATACAAGTTGAGTTCACTCAAAATTGCAGATATAATATAAACAATATTAATGTAATATACAAATAAAATGATTTTACATGAAAATTGGCTCAATGGTTCAGTGATGGTACGAATGATGATTAAAACTTGTTTTCTTCGGAATTAAAAATCAAACCTTGTGAGCAAAGTCGGGCATGAAATTAAAAACTCGATCAAAATCAATCGTGTGCTAACTTCAAAATGATATGATCCCCACGCGTACATGAATCTCAAAGTTGATTGGAGCTTGTTTCTAGCTATATTTGATTGAACGAAAAAATAAAAAATAAAAAAAAATTATAATTTTTTTTTGAAAATATATATAATTTAAAATAAATTAAATTATATTAAAAATAATATTAAATATAAAATAAATTGATTGTTTAATATTAAACTTTATTTTAAAAAAATAAAAAATATTATATTAATTTTTAAAGTAAAATAAATTTTTTTATTAAACAAATTTAAATATAACTGAAATTTTTTCTAACTAAATAGGACCTCAGAGACTGTACAATATAAAATGAAATTATTTTAGTATTAAAATGCACGTAAATTTGATATTAAAAAATTTATATAAATATAAAATAAAAATATTATTTGGTTAAATATTATTGGTTCCTTAATTTCTGTAGGTCAATGAACTTAAATATTTTCTAATTAATCTCCGAAATTGGACAGCTACTCGCTCATGTGGATAAAAAAAAATGTGATTTTTGTAGAACATTAAAAATTATAATATTTTTATTTGGATCTTCTTGTTAAGTAAACGTTTAATTATGTTCATAAAATTGTAGCCATTTAATTGTCGTAATGGAGGTTGCGAATAACGAGGATTTGCTCGAGCACGAGTTTATAATTATTGTCACACGACATGAGCACGTGTGGTTAAGATAACACAAGGTTAAAAATGGGCCAGACCACTCTTAGTCCTCATTTGGTTCGAGATAATTTTTTTTTACTAAATATAAATTTTAATTATAGAAATCAACTTTATTTCATATCCAATATAAATACGAATATTAAAAATTAAAAGTATTTTATGTTTTACATACTTTTTAATATTAAATTTTTTTTATTAAATTTAAAAAAAAAATATTATTTCTCTTGTTAGAAGAAAAACTTGAATATAACGAGGCCTTAATTTCAAATAGCGTCTGATTGAGAATAATTTTTTATTATTAATTTAATCATATATTAATATTCAAGTTTGTTATTAAAATACTAGATAATGTTTATATCATATTAAAATATTTTTAATATGTTCTAAAAAAAATTTATGTTGATATTAAGATAAAATGTGAAATAAATTATTTATTATTTTTAAAATTTATACAAAAAAAAGCTAATTCAATCGTGATTATTTTATTTTATTTGCATTTTATTTGATCATAACTTAGAAATTCATGACTAAGGCATCTTGTTCATTATATTTTGAGATTATAAATATAATTAGAGATCTCAAAGTTTAATTATATATACTCACAATTAATTATAATTAATCTGAAAATATAATAAGAATGTCTTATTGGGTTCGATATTTTTTTAGAAAAAAAAAAATATTTTATTTTTTAAATTTAATAAAAAAATATTTTAATATTAAAAGTTGTCTAAAATGTGTAATACTAGGCTCTAAAAAAATTGGTGCATGATAGTTTATTTTTTTTAATTAAATGACAAATTTAAAATAAATAATGATATTACCGAAGAGATTTTTGAAAATTTCAAACAATATTATAAAGAAATAGGAAATAAATAAAAAACAGAAGCGATGCACGTGACCGATGCTCCCTGAGCCCCACAGCTTCTCAAGCTCACTATTCCCCGCGGCCTTGCCCCACCAATTCCAATTTCTCGCCGCCGTCTCCTCCCTGCCCTTTGCAAATCGCAACCATGGCAAAACCGTCGCCTCTTTTCCTCCCTCACCTCCTCTACATCCTCTTCCTCCTCGCTGCAGCGCCGAATCCGCTGAAGGCTGCGGCGGCGCCGTCTAACACCTTTCCCGGGGACATTGCCGCCCTCAAAGCAGTAATCGCTGCGCTGGATTCTTCCTCGTTCCCAGCCGGCTCTTGTCTCTCCTCCTGGGACTTCTCCCTCGACCCCTGCACCTCCGCTTTCGGTCCCAATTTCACCTGCGGCCTCCGATGCGACGCGGTCTCCGGCGACGGCCTCTTCGCCCGCGTCACCGACCTCTCGCTCGACGGCGTCGGATACTCTGGCTCCCTCTCTCCTTTCCTCTGGTCTCTCCCGTTCCTCCAGTCCCTCGACCTTTCCAACAACCGCCTGTCCGGACCCATTCCGCCTCCCCCCACAGCCGGCTTACCTCCTCTTCTCCGCCGCCTCTCCCTCTCACGCAACTCACTCTCCGGCGACGTCCCCTGCTTTCATCCCGCCCCCTCCCTCCAAGAACTATACCTCGACGGAAACCGCTTTTCCGGCCCGATCCCCTCCTCCCTCCCCAGCTCCCTCCGCCGCCTCGAGCTCCAATCGAATAGGCTCTCCGGTGAGCTCCCCGACCTGACCCAACTCTCCAATCTCTACTTCCTCGACGCCAGCGACAACGCTCTCTCCGGCCCATTTCCGTCTGCCCTCCCGCCCTCCCTCGTCGAGCTCTCCCTGCGCAACAATCTTCTCGCCGGAGACCTTCCCAGCACCGCCATTACTGCTCTTCCGGCGCTTCAGGTTCTCGATCTCAGCCACAACGTGTTGGTCGGCGCAGTCCCTGCGGCGGCTTTCAATCATCCGGCATTGGAGCAGCTGACGCTCGCCAGAAACAGCTTCGAGTGGGTCGAGGAGCCCGCGGACGGCGGCACCGGAAGCCCGATGGTGGCGGTCGACCTCGGCCACAACCGGCTCGCCGGGCTTCTGCCAGAGTTCCTCGGGTCCATGCCGCACCTGGCGGCGTTAGTGCTGGAGAACAACCGCTTCACCGGACTGATCCCTGCTCAGTACGCGATGCGTGCGTCCGGTGGCGGCGGCGGCGGAGTGCCTTTCGGCCGGCTGCTGCTCGCGGGAAACTACCTGTACGGGCCGATACCGAGTCTTTTTCAGGGGATGAAGGAGGGAACGGCGGTGGTGAGCCTCGCCGACAATTGCCTTTTCCGGTGCCCCGAAGAACTTTTCTTCTGTGCCGGCGCCGAGCAGAAGCCGAGCGCCACCTGCCGGAACGCTAACCCCATGATTCCCTGAGCCCCAGTCAGGAGAACGCAGAACAGTAATTAAATTTCTTTTACGTCCCTGATTCACGCAAGTATTTATTTCTAGTCCTGTCTGCTCTTTTATGTCTAATGTAGGAGTAAAATTACAGAAGAGATCTACCTGTTAACTAATTATTAACTCTCCTGGGAGCTGGGAAATTATATTTGTTTATCTATATATAGGTATATTTATATAAAGTTTTGGTAAATATTTAAGGTCATGTTTGATAATTACTCAAGAATGAGCAAAATATTTTTTTAATAATATTTTAAATTTATTATAAATTTTAATAATTTTATTTCATATCTAACACAAATTTTAATCTTAAATATCAATTTTATTTCGTATCTAACACAAATTTTAATCTTAAAATTAATTTTATTTCACATTCTATATATTTTTTAATATTAAAATAAATTTTTTTTCATCAATTTTATAAAATAAATTTTATTTTTTTTATTTAAATTTATCATCCAATCAAATAAGCAAGAGTTGTGTTGTGATTCTGGAAAAGGCAGAATTGTAGCATTTAATTATGGCAGGGGTTGTTGATAATGAGGACTTATTGATGCATGAGTATATAATTGTTCTCACGTGCCATAAGCAAGGACGGTGGCACAATGCGACAACTCATTGTTTGGTTCGTGCTTTTTTTGTTTAAACATGAAAAAAAAAATTATTTTATATATTTAATAAAAAAAAATATTTTAATATTAAAAAATATATAAAATGTGAAATAAAGTTAATTCTAATATTCATATTTGTGTTGGATATGAAATAAAGTTGATTTTTATAATTAAAATTTATGTTGAATTAAAAAAATATTGTGAACTAAATGAGGCCTGAAATATTATTGAATAGTTGTACAATTGTAAATAGTCAACTAAAATAAATTGATGTGTAAGAAATATATTTTTAAATGCGTATATTCCCATTAAAGTCATTGATATAGCAATCAATAATTATATAATTGCTAGTGTTCAATTAAATTGCATTGATATATAACGAATTAGAGACTGAAAAAAGTAGAAAGTGATCGTTAAATTAATGTTCATATAATTGAATCAAAATTATCCAAATTAAGAGCAACTCTTAGCAGATTTTTAAATAAACGACATATGAATTAATTGTATAACATAAAAAATGGACAAGAGATTCTGAGTTATATAAATAAATAATGTGATTTCGAATAATAGCAATATTTTTTAAAAAAAAATGTGTGGCTGATAAAATTAAATTTTATAATTAAGTGTATTTAAGTTAAAATAGTATTAGGATGGATGATTTTTTAGAAAGTACTCAAATCTGTTAATTTTTTAGGGATAAAGTGAATAATATTTTTATATTTGAAACACAAGATATTATATACACAGGCTGCAAATAGGTCTGAGTCTTGATCTGATTTTCAATTTGAAATAAAAAATAGATTACCCTACTTGCAATTGGACTTTATTTGGTTTAAAAGGCGTTTAGTTTAATATTATCTTGATGTTATGTTATATTATTTAAAAATAATAATTATTTAGTTTATAATTTTTTTAAATAATTTTTTAAAAAATTATAAAATTATCATTCAAAAATATGACATTTAGATATAATAATATCTAGATAACATGACATAACATCATGATAATATTGAATCAAATATCACGTTAGTCTAATTCATTTCAATTCTTAATATGTATATGATGAGCCCTAAAAAAAATAGTCATAATTAAAGTAGAACACTGAGCATTCAAGTAATTAATTTATTAAAATTATAATAATAGAACATCAATTTGCAAAAAATTTTTTTAAGGTTTTTTTTTTATGTTCATCGATTGTCACTCCAATTGTTTTCTATAAATCTTTTAACTTCGTGACAAAAAGTTCCAAACAAATTGAGTTCTTATTAACTTGACTCGAGTTTAAATTGTAGCTAAGCTAATTTGAATTTCCTTTTCATTAAAGCATTAATTTAGATATTAATATTTGCATTCAAAATTATTAAAGTTAATTTATTTGAGTAACACTGTAATTGGGCACCTGAGATTAAATTAAACTCAAATTTTTCATAATTTCCCTTTTTTAATTAGCTTTTTCACATAGAAAATGCATTATTTAATTACTTTCTTATTATTTTATATAATTTACATATTTTAAAAAATTATTATATTCTTCTATTATCATCAGTCTTTAAAAAATTTAAATTTTTTTTATTTTTTTCAATTAAAATTATAACTGTTAAAATATTAAAATAATATTTTAAAAAACTTTAATAATTAAAAATAATTTTATCATAGAATAATAAAAATTAAATAATTATATCTTAAGAACAGACTATTATTCTTTTATAACTTTAGAAATTTAAATTAAAATTTAAAAAAAGTTACAATCAATTTATAATTTCTTCTAACTTTAGGAGCTGAATAAAATTTACTCAATTTCTAATTTTGAGAATGTGATGCATACTGTATTGTATAAATGGCTATTAAGGAAATTTTATTTTATTTTTATTTTTTATGTTTTTAAATAAAAAAGAAATTTTATTTTATTTATAATATTTTTTGATTAATTTGACCTAAAAAATCTGACGGCATGCACACGTGGCACAATGAGCTGCATTAACTGAGCTCTTTTAACGGAGACCCAAAGGTTAAACTACTCAAAGAAATATTATTAGCTGAAAATCGTTCATATCTTTTAGTAATACTAATTTAAAATATAATAATAATAATAAATAATTTTTTTTAATTATTTTACATAAATTTTAATATAAAAAATATTATTTTACTTTATATATTCAATTATTTTTAATGAAAAATATTAACTTTATTTTACGTACTATATTAAAATATTTAATTTAAATATTTTAATTAGAATGTGAAATAAAATTAATATTTTTATTAAAAATTATTAAATATATAAAGTAAAATAATATTTTTTATATTAAAAATTATATAAAATAATTAAAAAAATTATTTATTATTATTATTATATTTTAAAATAATATTATTTTAGTCCTCACGTCAAACAGGTAAATTGAACGAATGTAAATTCTACAACCTAATGTAAATTGAACGGAATTCATTATTAAATAAGTTATGAGCGGAATTCATTATAGACCTAATGTAAATTGAACGAACATTTATTAAATTGAAAGATTAAGTCAATAAATAAAAATTATTAATTATATATTAACACAACCTATGTGGGATATTTAACATGAAATAATCTTTCATATGAATCCTAACATAATTTTTTTATTACAGTAAAATCCAACAATTTAAGGCTGTTGGCTCGAAGATTAGTGACTAATTGAAAGTTGATTTTGATTTTAGATTGAATCAAGATTAACTCAATCCAAACGAGCTGATTAACCAGCCATTTTTATAGCTCAAACCTTTTATCAATACAATCTTTAGTTAGTGTAGGATCAGATCGAATCAGTGCGAAAACAAACCAACAACAATAGAAGAAACTCAAGCCTTTATCCCACTAGCTATGGTCGGCTGATACTCCAATCAGATCTCTAACTTTCTTTCACATGTTTTGGCAAGCTTGTATGTGTTTTTCCATTCTTCAATATCCAACTTCGACAAAAATCATTAAAAACCCCATCTTTTATATTACACATTGCTTTCTTAGATTCACTTCGAGTAATCTTATACATTTCAAATTTTATTTACCCTTGCATTTATACCAATTTTTGTAATAAGTTTTCTTTTTTTTAATCTTCTTTCTACGGCCAAGCGTCGTTATTATTTAAATCTTTTTACTTTAAATTCTTGTAATATACCCTTTGTAATCTTATGAATGTAGTTAATCAGTGGCAAAACCACATGTGCACAAGAGGGTGTAGCTGCACTCCTTGATTTTTTCCTTTTTTTTTAATGTCTAAGTTTTTTTTAACGCGTATTTTAAGTTTTATAAAATAAATATTATACCATAAATTGAAATAATTAGCTGAAGAAATTTTAATTTAAAAAATATATTAAGATAACTTATAATTTTAATTTTTTTATATATTTCTCATAAATTGTTAACATATAATTCATATTCATGGACTTAATGTTAGTGAAAATCCATTAACTAAAAAAATTTATTTACATATTTAATATTAAAACTAAAAACCATTATATAGTCCTAGTAAATGATAAATTAATTTATTGTAAGTTAGAATTATAATTCACTAAATTATTCAGTGAATTAACATTTAATTCATTAAAAAATTTAGTGTATTAAAATTTTAAATTATAATCTCTTAATTTGAGATCTAGGCTCCGCCACTATAGTCAGTAACCCTCAATTATATAAAAGCAGCTTCCTCTCTAATATCTAACTGCTCATATTCTAAAATCCTCTTTTTAAAGATATTTTTATTTTCATTTTTATATTTCACATCAACTTTGAGGGCATAATTTCAACTAAGTATTCCTTTTCTAGCTCCTCATCTTAAAACAAGACTCTTAATTGATGTTGAATAATCAAGCATTTACTTTAAATAATCTCATAATATTTACAGTCTAAACGATCTCATTTTTTTATAAAAAAATAATAAATTTACAATCTTAAAGGCCCATTCTTATAACTAATAATATACTTATATTTTTCCTGAAATAAAAAATTAACAATCAAAAAATTATAAATTAAGAAAAATTTTAAAGTAGTTTTACCCTCATTATTAATCCCCCTAAAATTATACTCACTATGAATGTTATTACATTTTTTGGCAACGCTTTTAACATATTCGCTTAAATTTTATCTAAAAAAATATTATTTTATTCTGAGGTATTCCTTGTACCGCTCTTCTAAATCATTCCAAATTTTTTTTATACTTGCATTAAAATTTACTTACACTTATAATGTTAATAATAATTTTATTAATAATAATTTTTATAGCAATAATTCTATCTCCATTTCTTTTGATTTTCATTGTATAATCTTTCAAACTCTTATCAAGCATTATACCTATACTATTTTAGTTTTATTTTTACCAAAATACTAAAGTTTGAATCTCAAGCTATCAACTTCTTTAGCTTTCTCCCCTACCTTTCTTTTTTTTTTTTTAAATCACAAAATATTAATCTTCCTATTACACACTAACTCCATTAAACACCTGTTAGGGTGCCTATATTCAAGTACTTAATCTTATCCAAATATTTTAGACTAACTTCTTTAACTGCATCCGTCCATAATGTGAAAACTCTTGCTCATCTATCACTATACCTAAGCGTCGTTGTAACTGCCATCACACACTTTTTATTATATTTAGACAATACAAAATATTGTGTCCAGAGAACACCTTAGCTCTAGTGTAATTTCTTAAAAAATTCATGTCATGTCTATTCGACAAGCTTTACGTTGGTTATCGACTGTCTAATGCAATCATCCGCGTTTCTCACTTGGACTTCAAACCTGGCAACAACACCTTCACTGTGAAATCAAATCAATTAAAAAATTATTTATAAATTAATATTATATATATAATAACTTACTTTAAAATATTAATTTTTTTGCAATAACTTAATGAATAATTATATTAGAATTTTCTTCACGATTTTTATTCAAATATGTTGAATTTTAGATTAATTTTTAATTTCTATTTTTAACCGTCGAGATGAACAGTATGGCTTAATGTGACAAACACTTCCAAAGGATCTGATTCTAAAATGCCAAGCTCTCTAAGCTAATCAAATATGATTGCGAGGTTAGCAGAAATCAACAGACTACAAGAAGCTAAAGGTTCTATTACAGCAAATAATCAATAAGAAAAGGAGTAAACCAGAATAACAGCAGAAAAAATTTATGATTCTGAAATAAGTCCTCTCTACCAAATAAGCTATAATTAGATTCTGAGAGCTTCTTTTGGAGCGTTGCTGAAATTATCAAAATATTGACAAGATCCTCCCATTTTAGAATATACTGAACTAACACGGGGAACTAAAGTCAAACAGACCAGACCTATAATTTTATCTCAATGCCTCTCGACTATCATTACATGATCTTTCAAATTCTTGTCGAGAATTATATGCCTATTCTTGATTCCATTCATACCAAAGCATTAAAGTTTGAAATCTAAGCTATCAATTTTTTTTAGTTTTCTTTCCTACTCATTTAATTTCCTATAACAACAGTAACAATCAAGCTTTCATTCTATTAGGTGGGGTCGGCTATATGAATAATTTGTTTCCATTGTACTTTATCAAATAACAAGTCCTTACTTATCTCCTAATAAGTGAGATTCTTTCCGATCGTTTGTTGCTATATCTTATTTTTTCTTCTCATTCCTTTTTTAACACAAGCAAAATCCAATAACTCAACCCTCTTTATTGGAACTTTTCCGTAAAGGCAAAGAAAACAAGACAAAAATAGGGCTTGTCGAAAAAGGATATTTTTGATAAGGCTTAAAAGTTGAATAACACACTCGTTGATGAGAACTAGAGTAGTTACAAAATGCACCCATAATCTCTCGAAAACAGTCAAGCCTCAAGTGTAACGGCATGGGAACTTAGTTATTATGATAATAAGTCAGCAACACATACTTGCACGACGCACGAAGGAGGATGCTCATGCTGTCCGAGAAATAAGTAGTCATCCAACTCTCTATAAGTAGCAAAGAAAGACTAAAGAAAAATTAGAAATGTTACTGCTTTGAAGTATGATCTATAGAGAGCAAAGGGAGATCCATCACCTACAATGAAAACTTAGCAATGAAGAGCAGTGATTCAGGTGAAGTTAAGTCATCTAGCTCTTGATAAATAGTAGATAAAGGTTTAAGAAATAGAGATATTGCTACTACGGAGTATGATCTAGAGGGCAGAGAGCTATGAAGCATAAACAACATGGGGATACAGGGACATGACACAGTGTGATCCAACGACATGATTTTGTAAAATATAAAATACGAGCACGACATAATACATCAAATATAATAATAATAAAATTAATAATTCATATTTAAAAATACATAAAACATAGAATAAATTTGAGTTGTTAAGCATAAACATGTGAATAGCACGAAAGTCTCATAAAATTAATATGAGAATTTGAGAAGAGACATTGACATTGAAAAATTTGGGATGTAGATTTAGAGTTCATTTTGCAAAGTAAATAAAAAAAATAAGAGAAAATATAATTTTACTTGCTAAGACAATCATGACGACCACGACAATTAAGAGGAGGTAAGAGCTTTCGGCATTGAGAATGAGAGAAGGACAGAAGTGATGCTAGAGTTTCAAACTTTTTGTGATTGGTTCATTTCGTGACGCTCGAGGACAGCGAGAGATGAAGAAATTTAATTTAGCTCGATTAGCTTAAAATTTTAACTTATATTTAGTAAAATTTTAATAATAATAAGATAGAAATTTTTATTTTTACTAGATAAAATTTTAACAATAATAAAAAAATTAAATATTAATAAAAAAACAAAAAGAAGGTATAATTAAAAAAATTTCTATATGTTTTAGTCTTATATTTAATATAATTAAAAAAATATAATATTAATATTAAATGTATATAATTCTATCTTATATGTATATTGTATCTCAAAAGTATCTTGCATCTCAAAAGTATTTTAAAAGTATTTTAGAAGTGTCTTAAGTGTTATCGTGTGTTCAAGAAGTGCCTTTTAATTTTTTTAATATTATTTTATTAAGACACATCACGTAATATGTTCGACACATTGTCCTCATGTGTTATTACGTGTTCTCCCATGTCTATATATCTGATATAAATATGACGTGATTTTTTTAAGTGTCAATGATTTATAGGCAGAGAGATCCATCACAGGCAGTGAAATCTAGCGGTGAAGAAATCAAGTTTTAATAACTTCTAACTAGTTGTCTAATTTATAGAAATTATGGTTTTAAAAATTCGCACGTTGAATCTCGAGTATTATATTTTCCAAGCTCTTTTTATCATTTTCTTTTATAAGTCCTTAGAAAATCTCTTTTTACTAAGCCTCTTGATGGAGACAAAAATTCAAAGTCAAAAATACTTCTTTGACTTTCAAGATTGTGAATTAATATGACATTCCATAAACTGTTATCCAAACTTCATGTTAATAGTATGTGAATTAATATGACATGGCCCAATCAAGTCTTTGTATGATTGTAGAACATGCTTAAAATATGAAACAACAATTTTGAATCGAAAGATGTGACCTTAACCTAACTAAAAATATTATTTGTTTAGCTTGAACATAATTTTACTGGTGGTTGCGGGAGCTAATTATTTTATTAGATACTACAATATAGTGTCCTGCACGTGGGGAGTAGGAGCGTGCTAACTTATTCGATAATTGTAATGGAGCAGCATGCATCCATGGATTGGAAGCAAGCCTCAAAACTGTCTTAAGTTCCCTGTGTTTAGCTTGAATGAGACGTCTTGGGAACTCTTCAAGCGATACAGGTAGAGCTAAGTCGAACCTTTGCTCAAGCAGGAAGACCCTCAAGATGTTGATAGCCTATAACCTTCAAGAGACTTCTAAAATGCAAGCGTGACTCATATTGCTAGATTGATATGTCGTATTCATATTTATTATATTATTCATTCAAATAGAAATATTAACAATGCTGCTCATTACCTTGCTCGTTTAGCTACAGTTGGTGATTTTAATTGGGAAAGAGAAATTCCCTTTTTCATAAATTTTTATAATATTCTCAAAGAGGATGCGACTTGACTACTCTTTTGTAGAATTTTTTATGCTTAATATATGGCCAAAGCCACAATTTTAGGAACATAATTATTGAGTTGAATTTTTTAGGGGTTATTAACTCCCATGTGCTATCAGGAACTCAACTTACATTTCATAAGTCCAGCAACAACAATAACAACAAAGCTTTGTTTTGAAACACCAACTACATGAATTTCCTGTCTCTATTCAGCTTAAAGCAACACTCTCCGAGAATGCTAGTGCTTCAACATTTTTTATTGTCTTATCACACAGTTTAAATTAATTTTTTGTGATGGTTTACATTAAATTAAGATGCTTAGAGGTTCGGATATTAACTCGATTTATGACTTGCTCTTATAATGGCATCAATCAATCTTTCAATTGGATGGATGACTTTTTAGAGGATGAAAAATAAAACTAATTTTACAATAATATGTATATATATATATATATATATATATATA
>JAEMOT010004108.1:239743-273604 GCA_019297695.1 Apostasia ramifera
TATATATATATATATATTTAAGTATAAATTTTTAATTTTATAATTATATTTGACGTGTCATGCCGTGTCCGTGTCCTATATTTTAGAAAATCGTCATGTCGCCGTGTCGTGTCCCGTGTCCCCGTGTCGTGTCCGTGCTTCATAGTTCTTTACCATGCCATCCTATGCTACACGGGTTTGGTTGGGAGAGGTATATCCCTCCATATTGATTTTTGCAATATCCTCAACGAAAATATTGATTACTCTTTGTACTTTTTTTTTGCATTAGTATAATGCTATAACTTTGCCATTTAAAACATAACTTTTTCTTATTTACCCCCTGACACCGCAATTTTTTTATCCCAATTAGAAATTGTGGTGATAATTGGTTCAAATCTGAGACCCTCTTATATCCAGGTAAGGTCTTTCCCCACTGAACTAGAAGAATGCCACAAAAAAGTAAGAAGATTTTCAAAGAAAAATATTGTAACCAAATATAATTAAAAAAAACATAATTTTTTTTTTCCTTGCATCTAAAAGCATTCCAACTTGATTTCAAAGAGAAAAAAGAAATGCTACAAATCTCTGATAAATGTCCCCAAACTTTAAATTCAACTAGGATTCTTATATACTATTAAAAAAAACTAGAAATCTTATATAGCAATAGTGCCACATAAGCAAAAAAATTACGTTTATCTATGGAACGCTATGGTGACATAAGAATCCTAGTTGAATTTAAAATTTGAGATCACTTATAAGAGCTAAAAAGTATTTATCAAGAGAAAATACCATCATAAGATAAATCCCAATTCATTTTATCTACACCAGAAAAGCAAATATCTAAATTGTCCAGACAAGTCTGATTAGGGAAGACTTGTCTCAGCCTTCCATAATCACAAGCCCCATTTTTAAAGAAAAAAAAAACAGGTCCCTCCCTAGAATAAACTACCCCATACTGATGAAGATTAGCCTTGCTCCAACAAGGAAATATTTCCTAGTCCAATAATCCATTTAATATGCGGTTCTTCAATTTGTCTAGCCTTCAAAAGGCTTTTAAATCCAGGAGAACTATAACTAGGAGCACCACGATTACAAGGATGCTGTGACTTTAGCATATTTCCTGTTCATAAAATCAGCCCATAAAGATTTCCCTTCTCTTTACATCCACCAAAGCTTACATCCAATAGCCGTTTGAATATCAAATACATCTACTAATACCATGTTAAAATATGATTTGATTAAAGGTTAATGGGCTTGAGCCATTAAGCAAAGCCCATTAACATTAAGATTTATCCTTATGTAAAGAAAGGTTAAGGATTTATTAATGTCCTATATCCATGAGATCAGTTATGCATGGGATTGTCAAAGGCTACGGGATCATCCATTGTTGCCGCTAGTTCATGGAAGCTTCTGGCCACCATTAACGCACGTGGAAATTAGGGATAAAGCCGCAATTCTCCATTGAACGTGAATAGGATTTTTACGTCTGGGCTATTTTTCTGGCTTCTTCTTTGTTAGCTACAAAGATAATTTCATAAGAATCTAAAAACAATCATATGAGGCTTGAAGAGATAGTAGATCGTCTAATATAAAAGAATAATAAGATTTAATTTTCGTATCTAATTTGAAATAAAAAACCGAGTAAGTAGCATAAGATTCTCTTTCTATATAGTTTTCTACATAGTAAAATCTCCACTCTCCATATGATTATAGAAGGTTCTCTCGAAACCATGTAAATTTAATTTTTTTGTGGTTGCGTCATTTTTTTACTATTAAACTGATCACGCATCTAGTAATACGAGTTTTCAGTTGTGCATAATTCCGCATTAATACCAATCCCCCCTTCAGTTTCAGGAAAATAGACATTCTCCCAGTTAGACCACTGGAGGCATCTCTTGGCTTTTGTGTTTATTTTTGGACCATAAGAACTTAGAGAATAAAATTTCTATAAATTTTATAACTTTGGGACCTTGTAATCTCTTCTCAAATTACCCTTCTTACCACAGTTCCAATATGCTTTGTCACTGAGACGCCTTGACTAGTTTCTTCACTTAGATTTGGATCTGCTAATCTGACCTTTTTGAAAGTTCCACCTATGGCTCCATCCGTATGCAAGATAGTAACTGTAGACTCTCCAAAGTCCTCCTGCGAATATCCTCGCCGAGAATCAATTCTCGGACATCCTGAAGCTTCATCTTTTTCTAACTAAACAAACTACTCAATAAATACCAAGATGATGAAGTCAACGATGGATAAAATGTTTAAACATGAAATTTCTATGATCATGCAAATTAAATCAAGTTAATAGACATATGAATAAAATCCTGAAAGTTAACAGATCCAACAAAGAGTAAGTTTAAGTGCCGTGAAAATCCCAGATTAGAGCAAGATGATTTAGATCCAACAAATGAGACCAAGTTTATTGATGAAATCGTGTGATATATTTTGTTGCAATTTTGGAGAAAGAGCAAGATCACTTAGATGAAGATCTGAATTTCAGGGCAGTGGAAGATGGCTTTGCAAGTTAGACAATGGTTTTAAAAAACCCATCTAAAAGTTGCCTGAGATGAATGTTTCGCGTCGAATTCTATTAATGCTGGTGGAGTGAAGTCCTACAAACGTGGATCGGATCATACTACGAAGTAGATTCAGACGTTCTCGGATTAAAAGGGCTTAAATTTCTGGTGTTCTCCCTTGTATTGCTAAATAGACTTCTAAATTTGAAGAGGAGAAGGGAAGAAGAGGGATGAAGTGAAATAGGGAAGAAGAGGACTGGCGAAGAAAGAACGCGATGAAAGCGTATTGCAACGGCCGGCGACAGTGAAGCGAAGAACGGCGGCCAAATCGGATGGAAACAACGAAGGAAGTAGAAACGGGAAGAAGAAGAAGAAGAAGAAAGAAGCTGGAAGGAGAGAAAGGGAAGATAGCTATACCTGCAGTGGCCGGCGACGATTGTACGACGGCGATGACAAATGGCAGCAGCGACCAACGTGGGAACGGAGAATGCGATGGTGGTCGCACAGCTCGGGCAGTGGTCGAATCTGCCCTAAATCGTGTGTGTGGCGACAGGCATCAACAATTTGCCGCAAATAATTATTTGAGAGCCATTTGTGCCACGGTCGCAAAACCTGTCACAAATGTATTTAATTATCATAAATTTATCGCAATATTACGATTAATGCTGATTTATTTCAAATATCTGTTGCATATGTCACATTTCAAAGTAGTGCATACTACAAATAAAAATTAATTTAATAAATAATTTACTAGAAATAAATCAAAAATATATTATAAAATATAAAACATTTGCGTTTCTCCGAGTTGCTTTATCACTCTATCGGCATCCAATCATTTTCAATTTCCAAACACTAACTAGAAAATTCATTTCTTAGTGACTGTACTAAACTTTTCTTTTCAATATTTAGAAGTCATTGCACTCTGATGCATCCATAATCTCAACTATTTTAAAATTCGAGTTTTACGTTAATCAAAATCATTAACTTGATATATATATATATATATATATATATATAATATAAGAGATATTTAGTGAATAAAATATTAATATTATGAAAATTTAAAATCAGAGAATTTTATTGACTTATGACAGCACTAACAAAAAAAAAATAAAGCCTATGATTATTTGGTCGACCAACACGGTTTAAATCGCCACAAAAGTTCAATGCCACGGTTAAGAAGCCGCAGCATTTAGTAAACACAGCTAATGGTGCGGAATCAATGACCATGATTTAAACTGCGACCAAAGATATAGCTACGGGTTAAACTGCTCAACATATTACTGTGGTCATGGATATATTCGGATCAGCTCTATGGCCTCGCAGCAACAACATTTTGGGATTAAAAAAATTTATGGTTTGTATATATTTTTCAAATATGTTATGACTTGCAAATAAAATATATCAATTTGTATGATATAATACGCATTCATTCCAATATATATAACAGAATATAGCAAATAATATTCAACTACATGAACACTAAAAATAATTTAGATATATAAAAATAAAAATAAAACACATTACTTAGTATTATTGAAGCAATACTTTTCAAACATATTAACATCCTGAACATTCTAGAAAAAAAATAATTCTATGAATACACGTACATATATTATAATAATCTAGAGCAACTATTCATAGAGAAAACCATGCATCTATGATATTTGAAAATGACAACTGAAAATAAAATATGCAATAATTTAATTCTCATTCTCCTAGTCTTCATCCTCATCGTCGTAATCATCATCCTCATCCTTAATGTCGTCATCCACATTATCTGATATCTGAAAAGTATTTAATTTACATTAATTAATGATACTAAATAAACTATATTATAAATAATCAAATTAATTCAAATGCATAAAATTATTAATTAGCATCGTAGTTAAATATACCATTGCTCGTGATATTTGTGCCCACTCCCTCTTTAAATCTAAACCCTAAGGTCCTGTTTATTTGGCAGTTAAAAATTAACTTAGTTTAATTTTAAACAGTCAAATCATATCACATAAAATTTAATATTAAAAATTAACTTTATTTTACATCCTACACACATTACCAAAATAATAACTAACTTATATCACATTCCTCACATATCCCAACATAATAACTAACTTTATTTCACATTATTCACAATTTTTAATAATAAAAAAATCTCTATCTAAATTTAATTTTAATCCCGTTAAATTAAATTTTGCAAACAAACAAACCCTAAAAATTTGTTTGTTTGTATGGCTAAATGTATGGAGATTAAAATTAAACTTGAATAGAGATATTTTTTTTATTAAAAATTATAAATAATGTTAAATAAAATTAATTATTATGTTAAATATATAACCGATGTGATATAAAATTAATTATTATGTTAAAATATGTAAAACATGTGATATAAATAAATTATTATTTTAATAATGCTTATAGGAGTGAAATAAAATTAATTTTTAACATTAAATTTTATGTGTGATGTCATATGTCTTATTAAAATTAAATTAAATTAATTTTTAAAGACTAAACAAACGAGACCGAAACCCTAAAACTAACCCAATCGAAAGGTTTCCAGAGAGAGATCACAACAAATGTCAGAGCTCAAGATTCTGAAAACTTCAGTCTCCCCCAGAACCTACTCTACATCGAATTTCAACAGATATTCAACAGCCAGTAGCATGGAATTATTTACCACAAAGATTACATAAAAAAAAACCTGCGTCAATACAGATGTGGAATTATTTACCATAAAGCACACAAAAACCAAACTCACAATAACCTTATGAATCACATTATTCCAGTAAAATACTTCAAACTCTAGTATGTTCCAAAAAATTTAACGCCAAACAGGAACTCATACACTGAACTGAAATGAATTCAAGATCTCAGATCTTGTTGAAAGCAACGATGTCACAGCTCTGAACATGCTCATTGCAGGGCTCTGCAGTCAGATGTTCCTCAATCAGGGAATCAACAGAGACCACATCATCCACAATTGTCAGCATAATCTGAAGCTTCTTTATTCCATAGCCAACAGGAACCAATCTTGCTGAAAGAAATGAGAGAAAAAGACATCAAATTTTTATTTGATGTAATGAAAATAGTTGCATCACTTAACTTTTGCTGACAAAATGTTACAAATATGGGATATTTCAATACATAATGGCAAAAAAAAAGATGGCATTATTGTATGTAATTGTTCCAAAAAACTTACATGCTCCCCATAGAAGGCCTGGCATCTGTACGCTACGAACGGCCTCCTCCAGCTTCTTCATGTCAGTCTCATCATCCCAAGGCTTTACATCCATAAGAACAGAAGATTTTCCACCTAATATATCAGGAGAAAAACATGAACAGTTAGAAATGAAAGAAGTACAGGATTTCATGCTCTGAAATAGTTTACAAGTTGCAGATCATACTCTCTTTCTTCTTCGAAGAAGCCTTGGCTGCTTCCCGCTCTGCCGCCACCTTCTTTTCCTCCTCCGTTTCATCACCAAAGAGATCCAAATCATCATCAGCAGCAGCAGCATCCTCCTGCTAATAAGCAATTTCATGTAAAGGAAAAGATAAAATATTTCCAAAGTAACTGCTATCAACAATGACAAACAAAAAAACTGCGAAAGATGTTGCTAGTAAATGAGATCCGATCATTGTGGGGGTATAATGAAGGTCGAAATATACACTAAATTACTCATACATAGTGAAGATACTATTTTTAGAATTCAAACTGCATCTAGGTCAAAATAGGATAACATAATTATCATCATCAGCCATATCCCAACTATCTAGAGTTGGCTTTGTGAATCCTTTTTTGTCAATCATCATTTTCAATACAACTTTAATGGTAGTATGGCACCCCTTCTTCTCTACATTATACATGTCCATATCACCTATGTTTATTCTCTATAATCATATCTTCCATCAATGTTACTTCAATGTTCTCCCTAGTATGCTTATTCTATGAGTGTCCATTCAAAACCTACCATCCACTTGTGAGTTAACATCAATGAACTAGAAAATAAAACTAGAGAATTCACAATAAACAAATCACTTTCTAATATAAATTTAATCAGAATTGAAAAGATGATTTAGACTGGAAGTAACTAGTAACTGTCATATCCTAATTAAAATGTAGACTATGGACATGCCATGTGACTTCTTATATGTTCTTCAAGAGGAGACATGTTTGCATTATAACTAAATTAGGCATTACGGATAACTAGTTCAAGAGTAAATCGAGTTTGATCAACTTTAAAAAACATTCAAAAACCATCTTCATATTGAAAAGAAACAATGCTTTGGGACACAATACCAACTTGAGGCATTTACATAAATCCTAGCCTTAAATGTTTTTCGAAAACATTGATTTACTCTCAAAATTAAATTTTAAATGCCCAAACCTATCCCACACCATCCACAAAAAATACGTACAACAAACCAGGCTGCAAAAAGTATTGCAGAAAGTTTTTTTTAAGTATTAGAGGAAGGTCGGTTTGCTGTGTTTATGAGATTTAAGGGATTCTTTGAGATAACTTGGGATAGAAGTTAGTAACATAGAATGAATTTCAAGATGGGTATATAATTCCTCCTAAAGAACACAAATTTCAAATGAAAAATCTGACAACTAGCAATACTTATCAAATATCTAGTTAATAACAAAATAAGGACCTTTTTAGTCTCCCCTGCAACAGGAGCAGCCGAAGTTGCACCCTGACCACCTATCTTCACTCCAACAGCTGCACCGGGGAATCTGATAGAATACAACACCAAAAAGTGATCAAAATAATCCATCAAGAGCAAATTTAGATGCCACTGCAAACTAGCACTTATATTTTTCTGAAGAAACTCGTTAAATTCCTACAGACTAACAAACAAAGATAAAAAAATTAAGCATTTGAATGTCAGCTAAAAGAAAGAAAACACCATTACTGGACTTCAGCACAGACTACACACCTCGCCACCAGAGCCGTCGATACGGTGTCATACCATCGTTTTGCATTGGGAAACTCATCCCCTGGCTTTTTCGGCACTGCGCCATAAACATTTATGTCATCCTTAGAGATCTGACCCCTGAAGAAAAGAAAATCATCAAAAGCGTATTTTTTTCTTTAGAGAGAGCGAAGGAGAGAGAAAATAGTACCTAGAAATGTAGGTCTTCCCGGCGAGGAATTCATCGAGGCTCTTGAGGCCGGTTTCGGTATGGAGATCTGAGAAGGAGATCGCCATGAGCGGTGATGAGGCGCAGCCCAAACCCTAGGAGGGAAGCAAGACGGGGTTATTTATAGTACCCTGGTGATCTCACAATCTACGGTGGAGAATCTACAGATTAAAAATTACGTGAAAATCTCTACAGCTTTTTTATAATTACTTTTTTATCTAAATAATTTTTAAAATATTTACTTAGATTTCTATTTTTTTTAAATTTCCTACTGAGTACCTAGATTTTAAAATAAAATAAATTAGAGAACTAATAAATCTTTACAATTTTTACTAAGGAGTCAAGTTAGATTTTACAAAATATAAGGAAGGAGAAGGACAACAACAATGAGCAAGCAACAATATGGAGCATAGAGAACACTGCATGAAGGGTTAAAATCAGCATCACGAACCAACAAAGAGAACTCCAGAGATCATTGGAAGACAAATGGAGGCCACGAAAAAGGGAACAGATACAATTCGACAACAAACATTGCTAGGAGTACACACAAATTGTAACGCTAACTTGCAAGAGGATCTTATAACTGGGCAACCGTGAACATTTTACTTTTATTTTCTTTTGCAAGCTAATATACATACAATATAACATAAATAGTGCTGTCAATTCTTTACCATGCCATCCTATGCTACACGATTTTGGTAGGGAGAGGTATATCCCTCCATATTGATTTTTGCAACATCCTCAACGAAAATATTGATTAGTTTTTGTACTTTTTATTTTTTTGCATTAGTATAATGCTATAGCTATGCCATTTAAAACATAACTTTTTCTTATTTACCCCCTGACACCACAATTTTTTGATCCCAATTAGAAATTGTGGTGGTAACTGGTTCAAATCTGAGACTCTCTTATATCTAGGTAAGGTCTTTCCCCACTGAACTAGAAGAATGCCACAAAAAAGTAAGAAGATTTTCAAAGAAAAATGTTTTAACCAAATATAATTAAAAACAACATAATTTTTTTTCCTGCATCTAAAGGCATTCCAACTTGATATCAAAGAGAAAAAAAGAAATGCTATAAATCTCTCATAAATGACCCCAAACTTTAAATTCAACTAGGATTCTTATATACTATTAAAAAGAACTAGAAATCTTATATAGCAATAGTGCCACATAAGCAAAACAATTACGTTTATCTATGTAACGCTATGGTGACATAAGAATCCTAGTTGAATTTAAAATTTGAAATCACTTATAAGAGCTAAAAAGTATTTATCAAGAGAAAATACCATCATAAGATAAATCCCAATTCATTTTATCTACACCAGAAAAGCAAATATCTAAATTGTCCAGACAAGTCTGATTAGGGAAGACTTGTCTCAGCCTTCCATAATCACAAGCCCCATTTTTAAAGAAAAAAGAAACAGGTCCCTCCCTAAAAGAAACTACCCCATACTGATGAAGATTAGCCTTGCTCCAACAAGGAAATATTTCCTAGCCCAATAATCCATTTAATATGCGATTCTTCAATTTGTCTAGCCTTCAAAGGCTTTTAAATCCAGGAGAACTATAACTAGGAGCTTCACAATTACAAGGATGCTGTGACTTTAGCATATTTCCTGTTCATAAAATCAGCCCATAAAGATTTCCCTTCTCTTTACATCCACCAAAGCTTACATCCAATAGCCATTTGAATATCAAATACATCTACTAATACCATGTTAAAATGTGATTTGATTAAAGGTTAATGGGCTTGGGCCATTAAGCAAAGCCCATTAACATTAAGATTTATCCTTATGTAAAGAAAGGTTAAGGATTTATTAATCTCCTATATCCATGAGATCAGTTATGCATGGGATCGTCAAAGGCTACAGGATCATCCATTGCTGCCGCTGGTTCAGGGAAGCTTCTGGCCACCATTAACGCACGTGAAAATTAGGGATAAAGCCGCAATTCTCCATTGAACGTGAATAGGATTTTTACGTCTGGGCTATTTTTCTGGTTTCTTCTTTGTCAGCTACAAAGATAATTTCATACGAATCTAAAAACAATCATATGAGGCTTGAGGAGATAGTAGATCGTCTATCATAAAAAAATAATAAGATTTAATTTCCGTATCTAATTTTAAATAAAAAACTGAGTAAGTAGCATAAGATTCTCTTTCTATATAGTTTTCTACATAGTAAAATCTCCACTCTCCATATGATTATAGAAGGTTCTCACGAGACCATGTAAATTTAATTTTTTTGTGGCTGCGTTATTTTTTTTACAATCATTATTTCTCATATTTATCTGACATGATTTATTTAACTGATCACGCATCTAGCAATACGAGTTTTCAGCTGTGCATAATTCCGCATTAATACCAATCCCCCCTTTAGTTTCAGGAAAACAGACATTCTCCCAGTTAGACCAAGAGAAAGTGCAAAAGGGCTGCATAGGACAATGAAAGGGAGATACAGAATTTGTGCTTTAAATCTAAAATTTGAAAACTAAATAAAAAATAAAACGAAAATGAAAAAAATCATTATTGTTCATACCAGCAAGGCAGCAATCTGACAAGAGAAAGAAAGAAAGGAAAGGATCAAAAAATTATTTGAGTGGAGAAAATCAAAGCGTTCTACCTGCAAAATTATCAATATAAAAAACTCAGTTGCGGCGATGGCTCGTTGGAGTTATTGGTCTCTCTGGGTTTGACCTACGTTGCCCGCTCCAAAATCCCTCGCGTAAAAGGAGGTCGGGATTCACGTGCGGGAACGCCAGACGAAGATCAGCGCAAGAGGCCAGCCGTAGCTAATGAGTAGTGGCGGCGGAGGAAAGGAGATGCAGGAGTTATGGGGTTTCGCCGGACGGAAACTTGCGGAGGAGGCAAGCGAGACGGCCGGAGGAAATGTAGGGAGGCAAGGAGGCCGACGAAGGAAAAGCAAGGCAAGGGATGAGACGGAGGAGGCACAGGATGCCGCGGCGCCAGCCAACGCCAGAGGAGACGTGGGATCTAGGGTTTTTGAGTGGAGAGGCGGGGCGGGCTCGATAGATCTGGCTGTTTAATTATAAATTTAACCTAACCATGGTTTAAATCGCGACGAATTTTGTACCGCAGCGAAAGGTTTATTTATTTATTTTTTTTTAATAAAAAAAGGTTTAATTTTTAGTAATGCAACTACAAAACATCTGCATTAGACACTCATCAAAGCACTAAACATATTTTCATAAAATTTAGATATAGGCTTGTCCAGCTCAAAATCAAAATAATATTCAATCAAAAAATTCATAATAATAATAATAATAAATAAATTTTTATTATTTTATATAAATTTTAATATAAAAAATATTTTATTTCATATATTCAATTATTATCAATAAAATTATCAATTTTTACTTTAGATCCCGCATCTCCACTAGCATAATTTCTTTATAAACAGAATTTTAAGATTTGTTTGGCCCCAAAACTATTTTGATTTTACTCAAGACTAAAATATTTACAGTTGCATTATTAAAAATGAAACCTTTCATCGATTCAAACTGCAGCAAATTTGTTGCAGTACAAATTACAGCAAATTTGTCGCGGTACAAACTACAGCAAATTTGCTGCAGTTTGAACCATGACTAGGTTAAATTTATAATTAAACTGTCAAATCTATGGAGCCTAGTCCACCTGTCCACTCAAAAACCCTAGATCCCACATCTCCCCTGGTATAGTTTCTTTATAAACAGAATTTTAGAATTGTTTAGTCCTGTACTATTTTTGTTCTGCCCAAGAATAAAATGATATTTGATTAAAATAATAATAAATAAATAAATAAATTTTTATTATATTTTATACAAACTCAATATAAAATTTTTATTTTATTTTATATATTTAATTATATTTTAAAAAAATTCTCAATTTTATTTTACATCTTAGACCAAAATATTTTATTTGTTAAATATACACATGTGCATATGTATCTACTTAAAATTAACAGTAAAGCTTCACCAACTTAAGTATACTCGTTGCGCGGAGGAAGAATGTCAAATTTATAGGTTGGTAGAACATTGATACAATGATGTTTATGACTAGCTTTAAAACGATCTTTATAGAAGTATTTACATAATTTTTTATCACGACAAAAGTCCATGAATAGATTCATGACACATTTGACTCTTAAGGCCAAAGTATCAAAATTTAAATATTCTATATCTTCCGTTAATGTTTTATCTATAAATCTAGTTTATTCTTTTTTATATTTTTCATCCCAAGGTGTAGGTAATTTGTTAAAGTATATTTGAGCCCAATGATCATATTGTGTAAGGGGTAATTTCCAAACATATTTCATATATTTTTGTAAAAATTCTTCTAAAAAATAGATATTACCGATCTGCATCCTAGAGAGAATTGTTTCTATGTATTCTATATTTTCCGTATTATCATAGAAAACTCATAAAATTAAAATACAATTAAATGAATCTGAAGAAAGAGAAATCAAGTATTTAAAAACACTAATTAACAAAATACCTAAAATAATTATTCCAAGATATCTGACTTATAATTACTGGTAGTTCCTACCAGTGCTGATATTACTTGCTGATTATATTTATCTAGACAGTTAATAGTTATTTTGTCTTCTCGAAATATGATATCTCGCTTATAGATTCTTGGCGAGGATGTACTATATATTTTCTGAGATGCGATATGAGAAGCCAAGTTTTTGTCTTTTTATGGATTCGTCAATAGTCCTGCAAATTAGGATTATAGATTTTCTCTAGAAAGAAAATCAACAAGAATATTAGTAAAACCAGAATTAAATGTGATATCATAGCTATATTCATCTAATTATAATAGCCATTATATTCGTCAACTATTGTTATCGTGTTTTTTATTTTTAATTTTATTTTTAAATCTCTCTTCAATAGAAATCAAGTGATTATTCAAATCAGTGCATACGTGTGCCAAAACTTATCCATATAAATGGCAATTTTGATCCGACTCGTAAACTTGATCTGATTTAATTGAATATGGGTTGAACATATATGGGTATGAGTTACAAATGGGTGGACTAGAATTTGACTTGTCTAAGAGGATCCGAGTATAAGTTAGCTGGTCAACTTGAATATTACTCGTTAATAACCCGTTTATCAAAATTAATATATATATTTTATGTTTAGTATTAATTTTAAATATGTATTACATGATTTAATTATATTTTTGATATTCTTAATTAAGCTATATGATTATTTTAATTTAAAATAAAAAAAATATTAAATTTATCATATTATAATACCTCCAAAATTATGATAAACTGGTTGACAAAGCAGATCGTGTCGAGTATAATTATTTATTAAATGAGTCGGGTACGAGTCTCATAAATATACACGTGTGCATTTGTATCTACTTAAAATCAACAGTAGGCTTCACCAACGTATCTACCTTATGCTTATCATGTGAGCCTGTGCACATTGAACTTGTCTCATCAGAGCAAAGTCATATCATGCTTCATCCCAGCAATGCTACAAGCACAAATAAAAAAATAATCATTTTATTTTACATATAATATAATTTTTAATAAATTAATTAACTTTATTTTATATTTAATATAATTTTTATCTTAAATTATACTCTGATTCTTAAATTTAGCATATAATAACACTTAGTTTCATATTTTTAAAATTTAAATATCTGGATCTTTGATTTTTAAAATTTTAATATTTAAGTTCTTTTTTTAAAAAAATTATTACAATTATATTCTCCTCTCTCTCCGCTACCGACTAATTAAAATTTAAAAAAATTAATAATTCAAAATTCAAAAAATAAGTGAGATATTAAAATTTGAAAAATTAATGGCACATATATTAAAATTTTAAAAACATGAATTTAACTGTTATTATACTCTAAATTTAATAACTTAAGTGTAATTTATTCTAATTATTAATATAATTATTGTATAACTTATTTAAAACTAAATAATAAAAATTTAATTAAATTATTTTTTATTACGTTACCAATTAATAAATAATATAATTATTATACTCTAAATTTAATTAATAGCAGGGCTTTTCTTTCATCATCAATATTCAGAGAAGCTGGGAATATTGCACACTGCTCCACAAGAGGCAAGCAGATTAATGATATCACCCTACTGAAAGAGTGAAAAGGATAACCTGTTGAGCATTCTCCCTCCTAGCTAGAATCCAATATTGGGCAATACTGTATACTGCTAGCTAGCCAAGTTTCCTTTTGAAGCTTATTTCATCCTTTTGTTTTCAATGCAGTTAAATTGGTCAAATGTAGCAATTTAACATATAATTTCTTCCACATTTTTAGCCAGAAGAAAAGGAAGAGAAGAAAGTCACATCCATCTATCACTTATTATATCGAGGAGGCCATACATATCTCAATCAAAATTGATTATAGGAATAAATGTTGTCATCGTAGATTCGACTGAAAAACTACTAGTTTTATTTGCACAGAAAAAACAGGACTCTCTCGATTCTTTAATTATACGTAGAATTTTTAACCGCATGAGTAATTGCAATCGAGCTGGCTTTGGAGTTCTATTGCTATTGTATAATCTTTGAAGGAGATGCTGTGTAGGTGATTCAAGCCCTCAAACATAATCATATGAAGTTTTCCGTGATTGGCCTATGTATAAAATGGCATAATTAGGAATCTCGAGAGATGAAATGAACTGGCATGCAATGAAGTCTAGCTTGCACCACTTAACTCGATTTGGCTTATCTATCACAGGAACTTATAAACGGGACGTTGGAGACTACTCTTCTTTTCTTTCTTATTATGTTGTTGATGATTATTAAAACGTTATTTGTGCTCGAATGAAATCTCTTTTTGTGATAAAAAAAAATTCCCGTCAGATCATATCTATAAACTCTATTTTAAATTGGAACAATGCATCATGCCCTTCTAAATTCTTAGCAAATATTGGATCTCATTCTGATGTTTGTTGCAATTTAAGGATATATATAGAGATTTAACATTAGGTGCATCATTGTTGACTCTGTATGTTAGTGTTAGATGTTTAGTTGCCTTAATTTATTGATAGGATTCCAGAAGTTTTACACACAAGTGTAAAAGGTCTGAGTTACTATAGAGTTTCTTTGGTTCGTAAAAAAAAAAATCATAACTAAAATAGCAATGATCAAAAATTTTAATTTACTTAAAAAAATAAAAATTTGATTCATATCATATCCTAAATAAATTTCATAATTAAACAATCACTTTATTTCACATTCAAAATAATTCTTAATAAATCAATTAACTTTATTTTACATTTAACATAATTTTTAAAATAATTAAATCACTTTATTTCATATTATATGTATTTTTAAAATATATATATTCAAATTATTATTTTGAAAGAAAAAATCAATTGATTTTAAAGCACTTGGGCATTTTTCTGATAATATATTAAATAGAATTATATTAGTAATGGATACTTTGGTGGATCTCAATTAGTTTGAGATTAAGATTGCCAAATATTTTTGTTCAAGTCAGTCATTTTAAAAAATCACTGATAAAAATAGTGATGCAAATTGCATATGAGAAAGTATAATTTTAAAGGTAAAATTAATTTAAATTACTAAAAAAAAATGAATTTCAAGATATATTATGTAAATTTTTTTATCTAAAATACTGTAAAACATCAAACTAATCAATTTTATCTTTTCAATTTTTTGCTCTAAATATTAAAATTTTTTTCATCCTAATTAAAAATTTTAGCAGTGTAGATTCGAATTTAAGATTCTCTTATTGAAAATAAATTTCTTTTCTGCTGATCTAAGAGAAGCTCAACGCTAACCAATAATATTTTGAGAATGTAAACTTCATTTTATCTTGCATGATCTAAAGGCCAAATTTTCAGATTAAATGCCTACCTGTGTGATATAAGAAATATGGGTATTCTTGTGTTTAATAACTAATTTAATCTAATAATAATACCTACTTATTATTTCTACTAATTAGGATATCTGATCAGCACAAACGTGTACAATATTTTAAAATTAATATGTATATATATATATATTGTTAGGACCTTCTCTAACACCTCTAGTCAAATAGCTCTCGTCGAACAGCCCTTCTCGAATAGCACTCCTCGAACAATCCTAGTCGGACAGCTCTTCAAGGAGACATCACTAGATCGTACCCTCCGTACTATTATATCAACTCAGTATTTAAGGCAACATAGGAGTCCACTGCCTAATCGTTATTTGTAGAAATAGATGTCAGATGTGACAGACTGTAGCTATTATGTCCCTCCTCTCCAAACTTTAAATAAGGGGAAAGAGGAGGAGCTATCATATTCTTTCTCTAGAGAGGTCACTCCCTCTTTCTCTCTTTGTACTTAGCTTTGTAAGAAAAAAGATTCGATTAGTGGATTTAAATCTCCTAGACAGTGTTGTGGTTTTTCTCCTGAATATTCGGGTTTCCACGTAAAAATTATCGTCTTATTTCATTCTCATATTTTTTTCATCATGATGAAAAAAAGTAAAAGGTCTCGAGAAGAAAATGATCCTATTTGGCCACTATACATTGCTAACATTAGGAAATAGAAAAATCGAGGATTTCGAGTAACTACATATATATTTATATATTTATATGAATCCCCAAATTTATTATAAGAAATTCATATGAGCACTTTAGAATTTTGGCTTGATAAATACAGTTTTAAAAATTTCTCTTAATTTGAAATAAAGAAAACCAAAGTTTATTACTTTGGGAGATCTGAACTTCAAAAAAAAAAAAAAGCTAAAAAATATTATTAAAAAAAGCCAAAATCAAGTTTGGGAGATAATATTTTCTTGAAGGTTATAAAACTCATTCAGCCGTGTTTCGCTAGATTCTGAAAATCGAGTCAAAAACATTAGTGAGTTTCAATTTCGACAAACTCAATAGTTTTTGCAGTTTCGATTAAATTTTGGTTCAAAGTTGAAACTATGATACTTAGCTAAAACTCGACTAAAATTATTGAATCTATTAAATTTAATTTTAAATTTATAAAAATTAAATAATTTATTTAAAAAAAATGAAACTATCGAGAAAAACTAATATTTTCATCAATCGAAATTAAATCCTAGCTTTAAAGCCTTCATTTAAATAACAAAATTAAATTAAAAAAAAATTATATTTATCACTTTAAAAATTCATTATTTTCAAGCGGCACCTCAAAGTCTATTATTTTCAAGCAGCACCCCTTATTTCGAGATAAATTTATAAGTAATACTTCTCTTTTAAAGTTAAATAAAAATATTATATGAAAATAATGAAATTTGGGTGTCGTCTGAAAATAATGGATATTTGGGGTCACAGATATAAATCCCCAAAATTATATCTTAAAAACCCTAAAAAGGAAGAAGAATGCTGGCAATGCAGTAGTCTTCATCAATGAGTTCTCAAATCTCAACTCTTCGGTTGGTTGGGGAAGAAATGTGAACCAGCCATGAAGGCGTTTAGAGGAGTCGGATAGAGAGAAGAAGGATCCAGCAAGCCGGAACTAGCCGCGGCGGCGGACGATCCCGTGCTCGTAACAAGAGAAGCACCGTTGCCGCCGCCGCCGGCGGCTCCGGAAGACGACTCTCCGGCAATTAGCAGTACTTGGCGCCGCGGGGCGGACGACGGCGAGAGCTTCGGCTCTGGGCCTTGGTCGTATAGTATACCCCTGAACACGTGCCCGCCGATGCTGACGGCCGCCTGGTACGCAAACTGGTCCGACGCCTCGTCGACCACCGGGCTCACCCTCACGCACCGGAACACCGCCGGCGAGCTCACCTCCGCGGGGAAGCTCGAGTCTCCCTGAGTCCCCCCTGCATCATTTCAACATTGTTGGGATATGGAGGCGAGAGATATAATTCACGATCTACGATTCCCAACTTATAATATCTTATATGTTGGCATTAAAATTTTTATTATAATGTGATTGTTGAATAAATATCAAATCAAAATCACAATTTTTTATTATAATAAAATAAAAATTTTAGTTGTTTTATCTAAGTTCAGAAGCTCAAATTCCAATCACATTATTATTACATTGAAAAATTTTATAATATTTAACGAAATTTTTAAAAATTAAAAATTTGGTCTTCTTTAAACAGTGAAAAGAGTAGAGAATAGTAGCACTAGTGGCAGTTACCCGACATGGTGGTTGAGATGGTGGGGAGGCGAGTGGAGAGATCTCTCGGCCTTTTGGTGGTTTCAGCTCCGCCGGAGCTCGGCGGAGCAGGCGGAGGGCGGCCGGAAGGAGATGGGAGCAGCTGTTGCTGGCGTTCGCGGCGCCGCGCCGCGGGAACCCACGTGCTTTTCACGTGGGTGGAGCACTGGAAGCCGCGGCTCTTGCAGCAGGTCCGGCAGCGCATATGGGCGCAGTCCTTCTTAGCCTGGTTGCCGCAATCTTGGCAGCTCACCCCTCCGGCTCCGAAGCCCCTCTGCCCGCTCCGGCCGGCGGGCGGAGCGATGGGTTCATCGCTTCCGCCGAAGGCGAGTAAGGCTCCCGATGAGACAGAGTAGAACTGCTGCTGCCGCTGCTGAATTTGGTGCTGGTGTTGTTGCCACAGCTCGAAGCCCCGCGAGCCGCCGGAGGCGGCGTTCCCGCTGTGGCCGCCGGGGTAATGAAAGAAGCTTTCTGGGTGGATCCCGTCGGGTCCCTCTTCCACTTGGCGCTGATGGCCGCCGCTTAGAGAGAAACCAGCCATGTCTCTGCGATCCTCTCTGCCGAAGAAGAAGAAGACTCTTTGGAGACCATCACCAAATCCATAGCGAGACCAGAAGCCCTCCCTTCGTTGTTCTTCGCAGAAGAAAGATCGGAGGAACAGGGGAAGGGGAAGAAAGAGTTAACACTTAAAAGAATAGAATTTGTCTTGTGCTGCCGCGCTCTGTTTCTTCTCCTTCAGTGCTCTGCTGCTGGTACTTTTGTCCCAAACCACGTCTGCTTTGGGATTCAGAAATCCCCTTACTTTACTTTACCTCCCGCTCTCTCTCTCTCTCTCTCTCTCTCTCTCTCTCTCTCTCTCTCTCGCTCTCTCAAGTCGCCACTTCAGCTCTCCCTCTCGTAAATTAATCTTTTTCTCTGCTTTTACTTTCCCTCTTCGTTTCCTTTTGCTCTGCTGCACGGCGCAGAGCTCTCGCTTTCCGAAGAAGTATATTTAAAGCATGGAATTAGGGCCACTGCAACGCCGCCATGGAGACTGCAGCCATCCACAATCACAATTCCATTTATTGCAAACTTCCACTTTCTCCACCTTTCTTCAATTCCTCCGCTCACCTTCTCTCTCCTCTCTCATCTGAAAATGGCTAACAAATATGAAAGTTGAAAATCTTCGAAAAAGTTATTTGTTTCTTGTTCACATCCAAAGGTGGGAGTTAAAATGAGATTTTTTTCTTATAAAAATCTCATTTTGTCAGCACTAGAAATCTCAACTTTTTTATAAAAAATTTAATTTTAATTCAAAAAATATTACATAGCTCTCTTAATCTATTTTTTTAAAGTTAAAATTAATTTAATTTAATTTTAACCTATCTTATCACATCAAATATAAAATTTAATATTAAAAATTAATTTTATTTCACGTCCTACAAATATTACTAAAATAATAACTAACTTATATCACATCCCTCGCATATTTCAACATAATAACTAACTTTATATCACATCATTCACAACTTTTAATAAAAAAATATTCTATTTAAATTTAATTTTAACATTATCAAATTTAATCTTACAAACAAACCGACCCAAATTTTATAATATTTTAAGTGTTAACTTTATCTACTAATTGAAAGAGTAGTATATTATATTATTCCTTTAGCTATTAGCTAAAGCTAATACCCAAAAGTTTTAAAATTTTTGAAAATTAGTTTTCAGACTTCATATTACTTTTTCTTCGATTCTATTAATGTGAAATTCAGTCAATTGAATTTAACAAGGTAAGAGAAAAGCAGAAATGAAATAAAAATTAGAGAATAAACAAGAATTTTATGTATAAACTCAAAATCAGGGGATTACGATGACTCCTAAGAAAAAGATATGATTTCATTAAGAGTTGATTTAAGTAAAAATATGTAATTAGGTGCAGTAGTGGGAGAAAATGAGAGTTTAAATTTGACGAGTTCTCTATAACCTTGAAGTGAATTGAAATTCTTAGAAATGATAAATTATTTTTACAAAGGGCTCAAGATTTTCGAACATTTAAGAAGGACTGGAGTTAAAATCCTATGTTATCTATCCTTTTCCCTATTTAGTGTGATAGTGATAGGGATGCAATAATATTTCCTTCGCAAGCTATCATCTCTTGTGATATCTTATTGTTCTGATGCGTGTTTTTAGTAATTAAGATAAAGGTGTTAGGCTTTCATTGATATTTATGCCATCTTTTAGGGCATAGGGTACTTGGGATATTCTATGTCAAAGCAAACTAAAATTTATTCAAATTTATTATTCATCTCATCAATTTGACTACATCGTTCTAGTTGTATGTTTGGTACTGTAGTTCAAGTACATTTATTTCTTTTCTTAGAGCTTTTATTGATCGTAATCGTAACTTTTGTTTCATTTCAGTTGCCACTTGGATAGTTGTGATCTTTTTCAATGATCCCTTGCTCAATTTTATACATGGCATCATTTTTAGTTAGTTATATATAAATAGCAATATATGTAATGCCCACCAACCTATAAATAGAGGTCAATGTTCTTCTCCTCTCTCTCTCTCTCACACACTCTTTCTCTTTCTCTCTCTCTCTCTCTCTTCCTTTCTCTCCTACATGCATAGGTGTAGCAATGAATGGGGATGATAAAAAAGAGAGACTGAGAAAGGGAGAAAGAGGGAGAAGAGAGAGAAAATTTTTGAAGTTTTATAAAAAATTTAAAGGACGATTACATATACAACACAATATTTACTAAATATTATAAATTTTTCATTCAATTTTCAAAAATTAAAAAACTTATAAAGAACTATAATTACAAATTATATTGTATACATTTCACACGTTTCACTTATTCTCCTCACATTATTTCATCCGACTTTGTCCCTTATTTTAATTACGATAAAAAATTTCATATTCTAATTATTGATTTAAATGAGATGAAAATCTGATCATTCAAAATAACAATGATGCCTAGTTGTTTATGACAGATTGACGATCTAAAAATTGATGAAATAAAACTAAATTGAATGATTGTATTTAATGCTGATCAATTTCTTTGTAAGAATTAGAGCATCTTACACTAAAAATTAACTATAGTATATAAAAAAGAGTGTCCTAATTTAATTAGTAATGCTCATGAACAGTAATTAGGTGTGCAAAATGTAATTTGTAATTAGAGTTTTTCATATGTTTTATAATTTTTGAGAATTGAGAGTAAAATCTATAACATTTACTAAATATAATATTATATATGTAATTGTCCAAATTTCAATCATATAAAATTACAAAAGTACTTAATTTATTATTATATTAAAAATCAAAGACAGGAATATTATAAATTTAAAATCCTAAACATATATAATATTATGTCCTAAGTTCAAGGATCTGAATATAATTTATCTTTAAAAAATCAACACCATTTATATTATTTATTGTATATTCATATAATCAAATTAATAAATATATTTAAGTTCATCAGACTTCATAGCAAAATTTATGCAACATAGGAATGGCATGTTCCTTAATTCTCTATCTTGCCAATTTTTTAATCAACATAAGTATAACTTCTAATGTAAGTCCCATTATTCTCTAGCCATCAAATTCTAGTGATCAATAGTTGGGACATCAAAGATCGTGCGCAACGGCTCATTTAATATTGCAATAGGAATGATAACTGGGTAAATTTGAGTTAGAATTATGCATTATTTATGCGTTTCTCATACTTATTATTATTGCCATGCTTTTCCTAAAACGTGCATTCACTCCATCTTGCTCCGCTTTACTTTTTTTACTGTGATATACCTATCTCAATTTGTTTAAATCTTTTAACATTAAGATTTTATAACTTCGTATAATTAATAGCGGGTCACATATAGGTTGATGCAAATGTAATTTTGCTATCTCATCGTATTAGCTTTGAGTCAAAATGTAGCAACACGAGTTGTGAGCCGGTTCGAATGTCTTATAAAAAATAATAAAAATAATGAGTATTAATTTCAAGAAATTCTATAATTTATATTCGGTCGAAGTCAATTTCATATGGCTCCATGCCTTTCTTTTGGAGGATTAAATTTAAATGTGCTCCATGACTTTTGATATATTTAACTTAGGCATGTTTGGGTGGGGTTATGAATTTTTTTTTTATAGAAAGGATCTTGATTTTTTTAATCTTGTTGATTGGGTATGCATGTAAATTTATTTTATTAGATTGATATTTATGTAAGATTTGAATAAAATTAATTGTTAAGTTAAAATGCATAAGATGTAAAATTAAATAATTTTTTAATACTAAATTTTATGCATTGTATAAAATAAAGTATTTTTTAAGTTAAAAATTGTGTTGAATCTTAAAGATTATAGGCCCCGTTTGTCTAGAAGTTTAAAATTAACCTGGTTTAATTTTGATCAGGCATATCACATCATACATAAAATTTAATATTAAAAATTAAATTTATTTCACATCCTACAAATATTACTAAAATAATAACTAACTTATATCACATCCCTCACATATTCCAACATAATAACTAATTTTATATCACATCTCTCCCATATCCCAACATAATAACAAACTTTATTTCACATCATTCACAACTTTCAATAAAAAAATATCTCTATTCAAATTTAATTTTAATCTTCTTAAATTTAACCTTACAAACAAACACACTCGTAGATGAGTTTTTAGACATAATAGTTTCTTCATTTTTACCTATTTGGAGAATAATCATTTACTATTAATCCAAAAACTTTGCCCTTTTTTTATAAAAAAAAAGCTCTTTAAATTAAACCCTAACAACAAGGATATATCATTTTGAATACGTTGTTTAAATACCCCTGAACATAATCTCGAAAGTGCGGATTCATGTTTTACTACACAGTCACAACTCGACTTAACAACAAATTTTTATACATTTGTAACATTATCATAATATCGCCAACAAACAATTATATCTCCATTTGTTATTGCAACTTTTATTAAGTTTCATATTTTTACTAAGTTGTTGTGTACTCTCTACATAAGTAATGGTTATATTAGTCAATGTGCTATAGTCATTATATTTGTACTGTATTTACAAATTAAATTTATATCTTAATTAGATTCTGGTGACTTTGAACTAATATTTTTGTCAAACTTATAATGTCTACATATTAAGAATAAATTGTTATTTTTTTCGTTAGTCATCCCCAGAACTCCAAAAGTTTTAAAAGTATGCTTTTTAGGATAAAATCAAATTTCAATATATCTCATATAGATAGCATGCATGATTAGATTATATACATATAATATACTCATTCAATCATCATCTCCATAGCACTCTAATTTATAATATTTTTCTTTTATGCCAATGGATTATCCCTTAATAAAAAAATAATACAATAGCTACGATTGTCACTTTTATTGTGACAATTCAGGACTTGAGAAGGTGAAAAGTGATTATCGGAGTGATGTTCATATGAGTGAATTAAAATTACCCAAATAATAAGGAGCGGCTCATGGCAACTTCTAGGTAGAGGGGCATGAGAATGAATCGTTCCATATAGAGTTCTTAAGTTGTATAAGTAAATAACGCGATCTCAAATAGTAGAGATATCTTTGGGACAAAAATATAAGACTAATAATAAGAAACTTCATAATTATGCACGCTTAGACTGAACTAGTATCATAATGGGTGTTTCCTGAGAAGTTGTGATGTCCATAGTTGAAGAAGACAAAGAGTGATCATCGAGTAACGTTCCAAAAAAAAGGAATCAGTAAAGTAAAGTGTGACCCTTGACAGGCTTTTAGGCAGAAAAATAATAATAAGATGGGCACATAAATGAATTGTCTCACATTGGAAAGGGATGAAAGATCCTAATTAAGTTATATAAGTATATATAGTATGATTTCAAATAATAGAGGTGCCTTTAGAGCAAAATTATGAGACTAATAATAGAAAACTCCATAGTTAAGCGTGCTTGAGTCAGAGTAGTATTATGATAGGTGATCTCCTGTAAAATACTTATGTTATACAATTCCTAGATGCCAAAGCAAATAATATCTTTAATGCAGGGAGTGTCATTAGGTGATGTTTTAGAAAAAGAAATAACTGAAAAAAAATATAGCTCCTGGCAGACTTCTAGATCAATAAATAGTATTGAGAATATTACAAAAATGAATCATTCCACATAAAAAAAAAGAGATGTTTCTGAGTTGTATAAATAAATAACGTAATCTCAAATAGTAAAGACATTTTTTGAGAAAAAATTATGAGTCTAATGATAAAAAACTCTATAATTAAACGTGCTTAGATTAGAATAGTATTAGAATGGATAATTTCCTAGAAAAAACTCATATTACATAATTTTTAAAAATTAAAAGTGAACAATACATCTATATTTAGATTATGAGATGCTACTTCACAATTTTCACCCCCTACTTTTGGTCCTATGATTATAAACTCAGCTTATGACATCTTAATCTACAGCAATGGCGCAGCCATCACCGTCTAATTAATCGAAGACTAATTATCTAATTCATAAAAATATAATATTCTTATTTTATTTATTTTTAACAAATTTAATATTATTCTAAATTTGATTACGAAAAATACTTAAAAATAATGACTTTTATTATAAATAAATTAAACCCAAAAATTCGAATTCCGATCAGATTCGATGTCTGACCTAAGAGAATCTGGATCGACTATAACAAATGAATTGAGTTGAAATTAGGTTAACTCGTATCTGATCCAATAACCTCAATTACCACTTCTGCTGATAATGAGGGAATTTCAATACCCAAGGCTAAATTACGGGGGCTTCAAGTTGATTTTGAGTGAGCTCGATTAAACTATAATTAAAATTTCCAATTTAGAATCGATTTCGATTTGAATCTGCTAAAATCTTTTTAATTTTGAGTCTACTCTAACCTAATTATGCTATTTTTCTATGAAAATATCTATGATATATATATATATAAGAATATAAAATTACAAATCTACTTCTCTATGTATATTTATAATTTCATCTTTTTTATAAGCTTTGTTAAAATATTTATATATATTATTATTATAATTATTTATACATATAATTTTATTTATATATCTTAAAAGAATATAAACACATATAATAACAGCAATAATTAAATTTTAATTTTATTAGATGAGTTTGATTACATGAAATTTTTATTTTAAAAATATATAAATATATATATATTTATATATTTGTTTAGTTAATTTTAAGTTAAATTAATTTTGAATTGCTTAAAATAAAATTAAATTTTGAGTGAATTTTAATTTTCCCTTGAAATTGCCAAGACTAAACCGATCGAGCTGTGATCCTTGACCCACTGGCTCGTCTGGGGTTAGCCATCTCTGGGCTTAGCCAAAGCAAGACGGACGGACGTCCCACAGGTTGACAACCGTAGGGCCCACCCCCAGGCCCTACGTCTGTAGGGCTGTTAACGATTTGATCTCGAACCGATCTGATTTTGACTCAAGATTGAATTAAAATTTTTCGATTCAATCCAAATAACGAGGGAGGAGAGCTCGATCCGATCTCGATTCGAGCTGACAGTGTTATCTTGAGATGTCAGCGTGTAATGATATTTTTATAATTAATTATAATATTATTTAAAGATATTATTAAATCAAATAATTATTTTCTAAAAATAACATAATATAATATTGAGATAACACTAAACTAAACGTCCCCTAAGTCCCTGAGATTTAAAGCTATGTTATCCTCTGATTTGCCTGTCATATTGCGCTACATAGTTAGAAATAGAATTATTCACGTCGCGATGAGATGCCCCTCACTTCTAATTTTCATTTAGTTGAAGTATGTTTTTAAAAAAATTTAATATTTTCAATGATAAAAAGGAAAAAAATTATTTATGATGTAAATTAAAATTATTTTATTATTTAAATTTATATTGACTATAAAATTAAATTAAATTTTTTATTAAAGTATATATATGACATGAAATAAAGTTAATTTTTAAGATTAAGATTTATGTAGGATGTAAAATAAAATTTAAATTTAATATTTAAATTATGTGTAATGTGAAATAAATAAAAAATATTGTTGAAAGTATTTTTAGAGAAATTTGGTGGATTTTTTTAGCTCCAATCAAATAAGTCTGTGCAATATTATTACCCGAAGAATCAAGAGTCAACCTTGAAGAATAAAACCGATGAATTTGAGTCGAATCTAAATTGATTTTGGACAATTTTGGTTTCTTAAAATATTCATAACAAATTATATATATGATTTATTTTTTGGGTCTAATGTATATTCTAGTAGAACCGAATCGACACAGTTTAGGTGAGCAATAAAATACAAGACCTCAAAATAATTTTTACGAATCACTTTAATTTAATTTTTTTTTACAATTCAATTTTAAGAAGTACCCTTGTGAACTCTCATTCTGAGATATTAAACAACTATTTTATTTGATATTAAAGGAATATTTTTTTTTTACAAAATTCATAATTAAAATTTTAGTTGTACAAATGTTCTGTTACCCTAATCTAAATTCCTCTTTTCTTTTAATGTATCTCGCTCTACCATGTACTTAAAAAAAAATTATAAATTAAAATATTCTTATTAAGATATTTTTAAAAATTTATGTCATATTAAAAATTATTTATTGAAGTAGAACTCATCCAAATCTGAATTAAACTGGAACATCTGGAACAAACACGTGGAGGCCTACGTGACGTCAGCACTAAAGGAGCTTAACGACAGACGAAGGTCGAAAAGGAACCCCCCAGATGAAAGGCAGTCGTCGAAGAGCCCACAGAGAACTGCTCACACAACATAAAGTATAAGACCCCATGTCGCTTTTAAGAACTATAGTTCATCTGTTTGGTCAGTACGATCCATACAACTGGAGTCACGACACGCCGACCATGCAAACATCATTGCCCTGACGCCAAAAATGGAGCTCATTCCCTTGAAATGACTATCCAGGGATCAGCTTGGGCTATATAATCTTATATAATAGGGAAAATGAATCCTTTTTTCTTCAAAAAAACTCTCCCTATTTTCCTCCGTTACTGTAAAAAAGACATTTGATATAGTGAAAATTTTGGAAAAGCTGCCCGAATGGCATTGTAGTTTGCCCGCTTAGTCGGTTTTTATGTAAAAAATCTCTCTTCTAATCTATTAGTTGATTTCTAGCCTCAACAAAAATTGAACAGTTGAATAGGACCTAAATGTGAGATGTAAAAGTTTCAGACGTTCCATCAAAAAACAATTAGACGAGAATGTATAAATACTGAGAACCTAAAGACCTACAATAAATTTACCCAATAATATATGTTTATTAGCATTAGAAATTTTGAGCGCGTGCTTCAGTAGTGTGGGATCGATAATTGATGCTGACGTGGGCCAGTGTCGAGACCCCACGTCATGAATCCGTCACGTGGTGATAGATTCTCTCGTTCACTTTTTACCCCCCTCTTTTCTCTATAGTCCTCATTACATATAAATTGAATGTTAAAATTGACCTAATTTCACACAAAATTATATATTTTTAAAAATTAAAAATAAATTTATTTCATATAATATGTGCATTAATATTTATATTTATAACTTATATAATTTATTTTTAAAAATTAAAATTTTGATCACTAAAATTTTAACTAAATTAATAAATAGTTGGTAACTTTAATTTCCTTTTCAGAATGCTATTTTTTTTTCTATTTAGTTCTAAAAAAATACATGAAATTTATTAATTTTTAATTATATTAAATAATTTAAACATTTTAAAAAATTATTACTTATTTTTATAATTTAATTTTTTACATATATTATTTTCTCTATGTATGTGATAAAACTTTTATGATACATATGTGATAAAAATTGCTACGTATGTCGAGCCGTGATGATGGAACCCGCATGCAGGTATCGCACGCCGAATGACTGCTGCAAAATCTACGTGTTGGACTGTCCGACTGCAATAATTTTTTTTATTGTACGACACAATAACAACTATTTTATCATTTTTTAAAGAAAATAGTTTTGTTATTTAATTACGATGGAAAGTTGCTTTAACTAGGTGAGATTTAATATTTAAGACCAAGCCCATATTTGTTTGAAAGTTTAAAATTAACCTAGTTTAATTTTAAACAGGCATATCACATCACATATAAAATTTAGGGGGCGTTTGATTCATTGCTATCTTAATGTTATGTTATGTAATCTAGATGTCATAACATCTAGATATTATCTTTTAACTAATAATTTTATAATGTAATAGAAGATTATTTATAGATATCATTAAACCAAACGATTATTTTTTCTAGATAATATAATATAATATCGAGATAACATTGAACCAAATGTCCTTAAAAATTAACTTTATTTTACATCACACGTATTACCAAAATAATAACTAACTTATATCACATCCCTCATATATTCCAGTATAATAACTAACTTTACATCATATCTCTTATATATTTTAATATAATAACTAACTTTATTTCATATCATTCATAATTTTCAATAAAAAAATATTTATATCCAAATTAAATTTAAACTTTACAAATAAACAAGTCCTTGTAGTGCTGCTAGCACGAGCAATATTACTGGTGTCTAAAATAGAGTAAAAGAGATACAAATCATGTACGTATGTAACTAGGGGTAAGGGTTTGGTCCGGCAATTGATAGATATTTAATATTCAGATCGATATTTAATCGAATAAGACTTGATTCGAGTTTATTAAATCAAGTCATAGCTATGATTGATCAGATTGATTTGGCTCAATTTCTATTTTGCAAGCGTAATTTACTATAATTGTTTAATATCTATTATATATATTTATGTATTAGTTGCATTTAAGATAACTTTTAGATAAATTTATGAGTATGATTAGCTTAATTTTCAAATCCTAGCAGATGAAATTTTTTTAAAAAGAATTAAATTTTTGGTGAGTTTGAGTTGGCTCAATTAAAATCCAAATTAGCTCAAAATTAAAACGAGTCAACTTAAGCGTAAATTAATTTGAAACAAGTTGAACTAGAGCGGTGCGTGGCTCGGCTCAAAGTAACAATGTGATGGGAATTGCTTGATGTATTATATTTTCGGCAATTTGTCATATACTTTTTTTTTTTAAACAAGTTGACATATTAGTCAAAAAAATTTGACATACTTTTTTTTATAGAAAATTTTGACATTTTCTTAGTCCTAAGGCTTAAGTACAAAATAAAATCATTAATTTGAGAAATAATATTTTTAGATCTTTCTTTAATCTCACATTATTTAACTGTTTTAAGTGTGATATTTTATTATACATATTATTTTTATTTAGTAGTATAAGCTACAAGTCCTTTCCTCAGGCTTAAACCAGCTTTCTTAGGCCTTTAACTCCATGAGATCTATTAATTCGATAATATTAATAAATAAATTTGAACATATATTAATTTTAAATTTATTTTGATAAATGAACAGATTTGAATTTACAAATATTGATTTGTTAATGTTCATATGAAAAATTTATACGAAGCTCATGCTGAATTATAAAGTTATAGTTAGCATGTATTTTTCGAACTCAATTAATAGATCACTTTAAAGTCTTGTTTATTAATCCGAAAAAAATCTTATATGCCATAAATTAGCATGATAATAAGCCTGTTCATTTATAGCTTTTCTGTTCGTGAACTAAAATATATATGAGCTCATTTACGAATACATTAGTGAGTTTTTTTGCACGAGCCACAAGAACTAAACTGAAACATAACTTTATATTGGCGAATAAAGCTCGATTTTAGTAAATAAATATGAAGATGAATAAGTCGATACTCAGTTTTACTCGATTCAATTACAATTACATCACTTCCTCTATAACAACTAGCTGACATCTCCAGCTTCTTTTCTGAGAGGAACATGGAGGCATTGGAGGGTAGTCTTTATTTTATTGAAGGGCAGTATAATTTAAACAGTAATAAAGCCTAATGGCATTTTAATATTCAAAAACTTTATATTTTGGGTGAGAATATTGCTTTTCAGAGGGGTCAAACAGTTTTGATCCTATTTGTTGAGCTTAGCTCTTCAGTGGAACATGCCTAGAGCCTGTTTAGTCTTGAGATTACTTTAACCATACTTAAAATTGAAATAATATTTAATTAAAAAATAATAATAAATAAAATTTCATCATATTCTATTCAAATTTTAATATAAAAATTTTTTACTTTATTTCACACACTTGCCCTGATCAGAACTAAAATAGTACTAGTTTAAATAATAATAATAATAATAATGATAAATAAATTTTTTTAATCATTCTATACATATTCTAATATAAACAAATATTATTTTACTTCACATACTCAATGATTTTTAATAAAAATATCAATTTTATTTCACATTCTAGACCAAAATACTCGATTTAAATATTTTGATCTAGGATGTGAAATAAAGTTGATATTTTTATTAAAAATTATTGAGTACGTAAGGTAAATAAATATTTTTTATATTAGAATATATGTAAAATAATTTTAAAAAATTATTTATTATTATTATTATTATCTTTTAAATTAGTACTATTTTGATCCTGATTTTAGTCCTCACGCCAAATATGACCCTAATCATTTTCAATAAGACTATCAGTTTTTCATAAATGAATAAAATGATCTTGGAACTAAATAAGTTCATAGAAAATGAACTTAAAAGGTATATAAATAAAGAAATATATAAAGAGAAGTAAAAAAAAATATATTTTTTATGTGAAAATTCATATAATAAAGAATACAAGGGAACTTCATTACATCACAAAAAGATGAGCATTGTTGAAAATCACAAGCTCTTGATAACATTGATACCACTTTATTGGGATAGATTCCTTGTAATAAAAATTTTAAAGGGCAGATTCAAACTTAAAGGCCGAGTTCAAATTCAAGCAAGTTTTGAGCATCGAGTTATTTTTATGGCTCTATTAATAGAAGAGATAAAATTGAGAATAAAATATGAGCTCTCATGCACATATACGAATATCTAGATTTTAAGTAATAAGTACAACATCATCATTAAACACATATAGCCTAACTATATTATGAAAATGAATAACTATATTTTCTAATATCTAAGTGAAAAATGTAACACTATAATATGAATATTGAGAGATGAACTCACATTTTTATAATAAGAAAGATTATAGGTAAATATCATTTGAATCTTTAAGATCAGACTATTTCACGTAGAGATTGACAAATTTGAGTTCTTTTTAAATTTTTAATGAGTTCATAGGGTTGGACCTCCTATTTTAGGGTGGTCCATGAAATATATAATATTTTCATATAAGTTTTTGATCAAATTTGAGTCTTATTTTACGTAAATTCATGTATCTACCTGAGAATTTATTTAATAGGGAGACCCGGAACGAAAAATACTTCATCGATCTATTAGAAATTAATGAATTCAAATTTTGTTCAATCTAAAAATTTTATTTAAAAAAATTTAAATTTATAGACCTAAATAAAATTGTAATCTGGCCTCAGACCCAAGTGATTTTTACCTTAGAATATATTAAAGGTAAATTACACATGAGTTTTTGAATTTAAATTATAATAACACTTAGGCCTTATTTGATTTGAGCTTTTTTTTTGACAAAAAAAAATATATTTTTTAAGTTTAATGAGCGAAAAATTTATTTTAATATTAGAAAGTATATAAAATGTGTAATACTTTAAATTCTAATATTCATATTTACATTAGAAATAAAATAAAGTTAATTTTTATAATTAAAATTTGTGATGGACAAAAAAATCTGACTTCAACGAAATGAGGCCTTAGGTTCACTTTTCAAAATTTTAATATACAAGTCTTTGATTTTTAAAATTGTAACATCTAAATTTTTTTTAATTTTTTTATTATTAATTTTTTTTTAAATTATAATTATACCATCTCCTTTTTCTGCTGCTAGCACACACACAAAGAGAGAGAGAGGAAAAGTATAATTGAAATTTTAAAAGATTTTAATAATAAAAATTTAGAAAAAGGATATTAGATTTTTAAAAAAATATGGGACTGAGTTTTATTATATTTTATTCTTAAGGACCATGGTGTAATTTACCCATATATTAATGTCATCTCAAATTCTCAACAAAGGGGTCGGTCTCCTATTGCCCGTCAATATTCTCCCAATTATGGTGGCTACACATACACAGAGTGCTGCTTTTAATTTAGTGGATTCTCTTCTGCAGTTAAACCACTTTTTGTCAGCCTAAATCATAATTAAAGATTATAGGGTTCTTCACATGAAAGATACCTTCATTCTTTTCTCAAATTATTTTTCAAAAAAAAAAAAAAAAATCCACAAATTAATTAGTCTACCTTATGGCCTCATTTTATTCAAAATATTTTTTTAATATGACATAAATTTTAATTATAACAATTAGTTTTAATGCATTTTCAATATAAATATAAATATTAAAATCAGCTTTAATATTAAAATAAAATTTTTAATATTAAATTTAAAAAATAAAGTATTTTTTCTCTTTTCTAGTAAACAAGTTTGAACTAATTGAAGTATAAGTTTAGGACTATTTGTTGTCTCACAATTACACGCCCCCATTGGGCGGGTGGCCTGACGGGCTGGCTAAATTTCGATAAATTTTAAATAGGTTTGGTCATTTATTTTGGCTCGATATTCGAGTTTGATCTGGCCCGAGCCTGATTTGACTTAGTCAAAGCCCGGTTAAGCCCGACCAGCTCCAAACCCGGCCCGCTCTTGTTGAAAATGATTATGTTGTCATATATATTTTTTTTGATAATGTTTATATTATAATAGATATTATTGAAATTATATTTATTAGTTTCTAATTTTTTTCTTTTATTATTGAAGAAATTGAATGAAAACATGGAGCTTACTAGCTTAGAGTTCTCGTTAATTTGTTTAACTATTTTAAATTAATATCCCAGGAAAGATATTATTGGATTTTGTAATTATCAACTTAAATAAAATTATATTAATATAATTATGGAAAGCGTAAATAGAAATATTATAGTATGCCAGAATGCTTAGGATTTAAATTATGTTTGGATATAAATTTCAAACGCTTTGACTTTGTTTGGTTCGAGATATTTTTTTGCTTAACAAAACTTTTAACTAAAAAAATTAACTTTATTATACATCTAACACAAATATAAATATTAAAATCAACTTTATTTTATGTTTATACATTTTTTAATATAAAAATAAAGTTTTTTGATATTAAACTTAAAAAATAAAATATTTTCTCTCATTCAAAAAAAAAATTCGAACCAAATAAAGCCCGTGGGTAGCCCGGCTCGCACATTGGGCGGGCTTGATAATAAAAGTAGGCCCGCAAGCCGAGCTAATCTCGACCTGAGCCCGATTTGACTTAGTCAAAGCCAAATTAAGCCCGACCCATGCCAAGCTCATTGCCCAGGTCTACTCACAATGCCTCATTTAGTTCAAGTCTTTTTTTTTTAAGATAAATTTTTTTTTTTTTTTAAGCTCAATGAGAAAGAAATTTATTTTAATATTAAAAAATATATAAAATATGAAATACTTTTCATTCTAGTATTTATATTTATATTGGATGTGAAATAAATTTAATTTTTATAGTTAAAATTTGTGTTGGATAAAAAAAATGTCTCAAACCAAACGAGACTAAATGAAATAGTATAAAAGAGGCAATTGTCCCTCGCTTTCGAACCTAGGAAGCTCGATATCAAGATGGCTAAAAGAGCACCATCATTTACTAAAATAGTTATTTTAATCTCTGTTTGACAATAGGTAAAAAATTATGACTGATTTTAGTCATAGCTAAAATTTTAGATTTATTTTTAAAAAAATTTTAAACTTTATTTTATATCTCAACCAACAAAAATGTTAATATTAAATAAATTTTTTATTTCACATTCTTTAAAATTTTTAATATATTTAACTCACTTTATTTCATATCACACACATTTTTTTAAAATAATTAAAAATATTTATCTAAATCATCTTTGTTCTTTCCCATTATGGGCGCGAGGATCAAAACAGGACAAAAACAGGACCAAAATGGTACTAATTTAAAAATAATAATAATAATAATAAATAAATTTTTTAAATCATTCTACACAAATTCAAATATAAA
>JAEMOT010004108.1:283803-346303 GCA_019297695.1 Apostasia ramifera
ATTTTAAAATTTAATATTATTTTAGCGTTTTTTTTTTTTTTTTGAGGACTCTATTTATTTTTGAGGACAATATTATTTTAGCGTTAAGTGTTATCATTTTGGTCTTTGCCCAAACCGACTTTTGGAAAAAAAAAATGAAAACTAACTGCAGTCTCTTTTTTTTTTTTATAATAAAAGTGAATATATTTCATTTAAGTAAAAAATTACATTCTTTTTTCAATAGAGCTACTATGAAAGGTGGGAGATTTTTCTTTCACAAAATAAGAGCATCTATAATCAATACAAACTGATTGCTTCTAGTCTTACATGTAGAAATTCTTTAAGTACCAGTGTGAGAATGAGCCGAGTTGGAGCTAAGCTAAGCACGAGTTAAGCTCAGCTTGTCTCAATTTGATTCGAATTCGAACTGGCTCGTTTTAACTTAGAGTTAGCTTGAAGTTTAATCGAGCTAACTCAAGTCGTCTAAAAATTTATTTTTTTTTAAAGTGCCTTTATTAAAATTTAAAATTGAATAAGCCATATTAATAAGATCATATAATAGATATCATAACTACAACTAATACATATTTATATACAAATAAAAAAAATATAATAAATGATTGAATATATTATTCATATTTGAAAAATAGAGATTGAGTCAAGTCGATCCGATTCAACCATGGCTCATGGCTTGGTTTAATAAACTTGAGTTAAGCTCAATTCAAGCTAATATCGATATGAATATCGAGCGACTATTAATCGTTAAGCCAAACTGTGGTCTTTACGGTTAGCATATGTAAAAGAATTCACAATCGTTCAACACCTGCATATCACCACGAATGCATTCGGGTGGGGTTCTGATTGAGTTACTCGAAACTCATATGCACCTACCACAGTATGCACTTTTCATTGCTCGTATTTATCCCATACCCATTTCTGTTCCGCCTCGCCCCACTTCCCTTCACTCGCCCCAACCCATCTCATTTTACTTAGTATGAAATGCGTTATATGGATCATCCCTGGATATTGAAAAATTTTAGATTCAAGTCGAACCACTATAATTTTTAAATGAAATAAGAAATTGTAATATTCAACATAAAAAAACATAAATTTTTATTCTTTATTTCATAAATGCAACTATACAAATACGACAAAATCTTCAAAAAAATGTAGTAACATGAGTTCAAACCTAAACTTCTCTAAAAACATATGTAAGCATTAAGTTTAATTTTTTTGGCAAAATTGAACTTATAAATAAAAAAAATAAGAATTATATACATGCCATTAAAATTTTTTTGTATTACATATTTGATACTTAAACTTTTATATTTATATTTTGCCATTAAAGTCTTATTAAAATTTCAAATGCTATAATGCTACTTTTTTTTATTTCTATATGTTATCGATATAATCAAACAATATTCTATATTTAAAATTAATGAATACAAATTTCCATATTTAAGGGAGCCTCTATTATAAACTTCTAAACTATATATAATGAGCTTATTTTGTTAGTTATTAATTTTAAATAAAAAATGAGAAAATATTTTATTTTATAAAATTAATAAAAAAAAATTTAATATTAAAAGATGCGTAAGATTTAAATTGAAATTAATTTTAAGGTTAAAATCTGTATTGAATATGAAATAAAGTTGATTTTTAAAATTGAAATTTGTGTTGAATATAAAATAAAATTATTAAAATTTATAACAAATTTAAATTATTATTAAAATATTAATTATGCTTAAAAATGGGAGGCAATTAAATAAGGCTAATAAAATAAGATTCATAAAAATATATCATTAATTTAATTTATAAATTTTTTTTAAAAATATTATATAAAATATATAATTTTATAAAATTTTAGTATGATATATGTAATATTTTATTTTTAATAATAAAAATATAATTTCTCTTAATTAAAATGTCTTACATATAAATCTTCATATAAAGTCGTTTTCNCAGAAATATAATATAAAATTAATTATTATATTAAGATATATGGGAATTAATAAAAGTTAGTTATTATTATAATAATATATGTAGAATATAAAATAAAATTAATTTTTATTATTAAATTTTATGTGTGATGTAATATGTCTGTTTAAAATTAAATTAAATTAATTTTAAATTTTGAGAAAAACGGACTTTAGGATTTAGAATTAACTACTGTTAAGTAATTTATGATATTAGATTTTAGATTTGGTTTTAAAGCTTTGGATTTGAACTTTAATTTTTAAAAATTATTATAAAATATGTAATTCTTTTAAATTTCTGTGCTCTGTATTTAAATATAATTTTAGGTAAATTGCAAATTGGCCTTGAGATTGGAAGTGCTTTGCAAATAGGTTTTAATTTTTTAAAATTATCTATTTAAGTCTCTTAAATTGCATTTAAGTTACCGTTAGGTTCCAATAACTGTAATATCATTAAAAATTAATGAAAATTACTTTTTTTTTCTCTATTTCTTGAGATGTCCAAGCTGCTATCGTGCATTCTCCCTCATTCACCTCAATAACCTTATTTTACATGAGGACTAAAATAACGATCAAAATAGTGTTAATTTAAAAAATAATAATAACAAAATCGAGTATTTTGATGTATAGTGTGAAATAAAGTTGATAGTCTTATTAAAAGTAATTAAGTATGTGAAATATAATTATATATTTTTATATTAAAATTTATGTATAATACAATAAAAATTTATTTATTTATTATTATTTAAATTAATACTTTTGGTCCCAATTTTAGTCCTTGCGTTGTTCGTCTCTTCCCAATAAATTTTAAAATCGACTTCTTTATAATTTATTTTTAGTTTAACAATATTCCAATACATTTGTAACCAAAAGCAAATATTAAAATTATAAATGTAAATTGTCAAATTAAAAAAAAATAAATTTACTTCTCAATATTATTTAGAAAAATTAAAATTTTAAAATAAAAGATTCAAAACTGACTTCTCCTCTACCTTTCCTACGCTTTAAAAATAAAAATAAAAATAAAAATAAAGAATGTTGAACTAAAGAAGTGCACATTAAATCACAATTTTAAAAGCTAAAATTTTTATAAACTTTTATTTATATTATTATAAATAAAATTTTATTCCCTTTGAGATAATTCAGAAAATGTTGATAATAAGTGAAGTTCAATTAAGTTAGACTCAATTTAAACTTGAATCTTATGAGTTCAAGTCTAATTGGATTTAAGTTAATTAAATTTATTTAACAATAGGTCAATTTTCGAGTTGAATTGCGTTTGATTTTTAATTTAAATATTCATTTTATATATTTTATTTAAAACTTGATTATAAGTATTTAAAAAAATATTAATTTAGATTATTTCTTATGTGATTTCGCACGTAAGGCCATATTTGGCGCGAGTACCAAATCAGGACCAAAATAATACTAATTTAAAAAATAATAATAATAATCATAAATAGAAATTTTTAATCATTCTACACAAATTTTAATATGAAAAAAATATTATTTTAATTCACATACTCAATAATTTTTAATAAAAAAAATTAATTTTATTTTACATCTTAGATCAAAATACTCGATTCAAATATTTGGTCTAGAATGTGAAATAAAGTATATATTTTTATTAAAAATTATTGAGTATGTGAAGGAAAATAATATTTTTTTATATTAAAATTTATGTAGAATGATTAAAAAATTTTATTTATTATTATTATTATTTTTTAAATTAGTATCACTTTGGTCCTGATTTGATCCTCGCGCCAAAATTTTGTCCGGGCTAAAGAAAAGTGTCTATATGATCAAAACTTCGCCCGGGCTAAAGAGCAATAAAAGAGAACCACAATTTTGTCCAAAAAATTTATTTATTTTTATATTCACTGTTTAGTCCAAAAGGACCTGATTCAAAAGCATAAGATTGACCTGTAAGACATGAAATTAAAGATTTTAAAAAATTGATATCATTTTGTAATGATCGTGTAAGACCCAAATGCAATTTATCGGATTCTTGCGATAGAACTTCTGCCAACGCACGATGTCAACAAATCTAGAAAGCTCCTATAGCATATCACCATGTGTCAGCAGTCGGGGTTAGAATTTGGCTCGAAAATTGATAATTATTTGATGTTCTAATTAATATTTAGTTTGAATCGAGCTCGACTCAAATTATTGAGCTGAGCTATGAGCCAAGATTGAATTGGATCGAATTGGTTCGATCTCTATTTTTTTAAAATATTAATAATATATTCAATCATCTATTATAATTATTTATTATTTTTACAAATGTATATGGTAATTGTGATTAGAATATTTATAGGGTGATTTAGTAGGCATAATTAATTTACTTTAAAATTCTAATAAAATCATTTTTTTAAAAAAAATTTACTTCATGAAGGGTTTGAGTTGGCTCGATTAAGGCTCGAGTCAAACTCGAACTCGAATCGAATTGATACGAGTCGAGTTTGAGCCATACCTGGCTCGTCTTGAACTCGAATCATTTTCACCCCTAGACACATCTTGAAACTTCGGTTTTTTTAAGGATTTGTTTTATATATTTTGTACATATTAAAAGAAAATTCTGTCATGTAAGTCAAACCCAATACATAAAAAAATTGAACTAATTCGTTGATAAGTCACTTGAATTGTGTTTCCCAAGTTGATTCAGAGGACCCAAGCGAATAGCTTGGAGTTAATCGAATAGTATCAGATGAACGAATTGCTAGTCAGTAGTTCTTGTCATATTATAGCTTTGTTCTTATCATATTATAGCTTTGCTTCAATTGTTTGGTACCTAGCCTAGAGATAAGCAGAGAGGTGCTTAACATCAAAGCCTGGCTTGATAGGCAGTGGAGGCTATCTGCCTATGCCACTTAACCATTTAAGCATTGGTGAGAGCCACTCATTCTTATCTGCTCCGTTCTGATCATAAATACCTATATTTATAATGACAAAAGGAGGAAGAAGTAAATGTCAACTATCCCATTACCCATCTTTTAGCAATTCTTCTCAACAGGAAAGCTCTGGTCCAGTACTATTTGCTTATTCTCAAGCTCTTCGGCTCTAACCAATTTTTCTTATTCAGCTAGCTCTTCTCAATAGAACTTTCATCGCACAAGCATTTTGTTGTACTCTTTCTGTAGTCTTTATTCTGCCGGAGACCGTAGAAGAAATCTCTTTCACTATTCTCTCTGCTATTTTCGTCATTTAATCCTAATCATTTTTTACCGTTTAATCCTAGTTTCAAAAATTTTAATTAAAGGTCTCGTTTAGTTCGAAGCAATATTTTTACCCAATATAAATTTTAACTATAAAAATTAACTTTATTTCACATTTAATACAAATACGAATATTAGAATTTAAAGTATTTCACATCTTACACACTTTCTAATATTAAAATAATTTTTTTTTATTAAATTTAAAAAATAATTTTTTTTTTAATCTAAAAAAATTTCGTACCAAACAAAGCCAAATATTATAAATTTTTAAAAATTGATCCAACCAGAGATAAAGCTCAAATTAAAAATAATTGAGTAAAAAAGTTAAATTTTTTTTTAACACCAATTATCAATATAATTGAATCAAAAAAATCAAAACTCTTGCTGAACATAGCTAATAAATCAAGTTCACTTCAAAAGTTAAACTTTAATATATGTAAAGGGGCAAAAATGTCATATAAATAATATAAAATATTGTAAATTTTTTTAGGAAATTGTAAATATTATTTTTAAATTTAAAATATTTTTTGTTTTAATTTGAGAATCTCTTTGGTCCTAAATTATTTTAATAATTAACATAAATGAAATAATTCGCTTATTATAAAAAATATAATATTAAATTAATTTTTATCATATCACATAATTTTTAATATAAAAATTTATTTTATTTTTACAATAACGACAACAAACTAAGCCTTTATCCCACTAGCCGAGATCGGATATATGAATCTTTTAATTTCATTACTATCTCTTAAATAATAAATTTATATTTAACTTCAAATATATAAATTATTTCTTATATTTTTTTGTCATTTTTCTTTATCTTTTTGCATGAAATTAATAATTTTTTTTTTTTTAAATCATCTAAGTTAACTTTCTCTAAACTTATTTTCAGTTGAGGTTACTCTAATTTTATTACGAATATAATAATTTTTTATTTTATTTTTTCATTTATATCTGGTCATTCATAATACTCAATTAATAATTCATGTTTATCTATCCTAGTTTATTTCATATTTTATAATATTTTTAATATATTAATTAATTTTATTTTATATTTAAAATAATTTTTAATATAACTAACGTATTTTATTTTTATATTATATATATTTTTTAAAAATAATTAAAAATTTTAATTAATTTTTTTTTTAGATAATTAATTAACTGCATGCCACACAAATCTTTTCTTATTATCAAACAGAGCCGTCTCCATCGCAATTCACGTTGGAAACGTGAACTCCTCTTCTAAACTCCCTTTATCGTCTCTATATAAAATCCCTTCTCGCTTCCGTCAATCCAACCCATTCAAAACTCTCTCTGCTTCACCTCAGCTCAGGCGGCAATGGCAGGGGAAAGGAAGGTCGTGAAGATCTTCGGGACCGACGACGAGCTCGCGGATGGCCTTGCCAAGTACACGGTAGATCTCTCCCGGAAGTTCGTTCATCAGAGAAGCGCCTTCACCGTCGTCCTCTCCGGCGGCTACCTCATCGACAAGCTCAGGTCGAGACAGAAATGACCTAATTAATCGAGCCCTCTTTCCTCTCTCCCACTTTTCCTTTTTCCCCCTAATTTGCTGACCAATTCGTGCAGGAAATTGGTCGAGCCGCCGTACGCCGGTGAAGTCGATTGGTCGAAGTGGCACATTTTTTGGGTTGATGAGAGAGTGGTGAAGAAGACGGATCCTGACAGCAACTACAAGCTTGCCTACGATGGTTTCCTTTCTAAGGCGTGTAATACATCTCGGGATCTACCTCGCAAAATTTTCCCCTAGGGTTTCAAAATTTTCCCCTAATTTCTAGGGTTTCTGATGGGCTCTGAATCCGATCCTACTTTGAATAACTTCTATAGGTCCCGATTCCGCCGGCACAGATCTACGCCATTAACGACAATCTGGATGCTTCGGGAGCGGCGGACGACTACGAGGCCAGGCTGAAAGAGTTGGTGAAGTCGGGGGTAGTGGAGATTTCTCCTCAGACGAAGTTTCCGAGGTTCGATCTTCTGCTTCTGGGAATGGGGCCTGACGGCCATATTGCGTCGCTTTTCCCTCATCATCCACTTCTGAAAGAGAATAAGCGATGGGTTACATTCATCACGAACTCTCCGAAACCGCCGCCGGTGAGAATCACTTTCACGTTTCCGGTGATTGATGCATCGGCTTATATTGCTATGGTGGTCGCCGGGTCCGGCGAAGTCGATGCGGTGAAAAAGGCGCTGGAGCCAGAAAACTCAACTGATTTGCTGCCTGTGCAAATGGTTAAGCTGGAGAACGGTGAGTTCACTTGGTTTCTGGATAAATTGGCGGCTTCGAAGCTTCAAGACTTCAACTGATGAGGAGCTTTTAATGGCCAAGTAAGTTTTTTTTTTTTGATAGCGTGGCCAAGTAAGTTATTAGTAGTTATTAACTTTCTCCTTTTTTTTGATATAATTTTCCATAGAATTTCTACAGCTTTTTAAAGTGTATCCCTAGCCTGTCATTTCTTTTGCATCTAATATTTGATTTGATAATAATGGTCCTTTTATTGTTTTTTTTTTTGGGATAGCAGTGTTCCTTTCATTGTTTGTCTTCTTGGGGCAGTTTGGATAGCTGGTTTAAGGGGGTTTAAGTTATTTAATCCCATTTACCCATCTGAATAAATTTTTTGCCTAGGAATCTTAGCCTGGGTTAATTACTACTCACCCTATTATCCTTCCCTTAACCGTGCTGACCCCTTTAATCCTAACTACATTACTCCCTTCGGCTAACATTTCCTTTCTTCACTCCTCTTCCCCTAACCCCATATTAAAGTAATAAACTATCAAATCAAATCTGTAAATAACCTAGGTTAGCAGCCAAACACAAAGGTAAATCCCTTAACCTTATTGGGATAAATTACTTATAAACTTAGCATAACACAAGTTAGCTAACACTGCCTCCATGCCAAACTGACTCGGGTTTATAAATAACTGTTTATATTTATTTAACTAAGTTTAAATTAATCAAGTCAATTTTAACTTAATATATCACATCATACATAAAGTTTAATATTAAAATATAATATATTTCACTTCATTCATAATTCTAAAATAAAAAATTAATTTTATTTTACATACTACATATATTAAATAATAACTAACTTCTATTACATTACAACACATCCCAACACAATAATTAATATTTCATATATATAATACTGAATATAATTTTATCTTTTTTCAAATGTAATTTTAGTTTTGTTAAAGTTAATCTTTATAAATAACACACTTGGGTTAAAATGAGCATCAAAGTTTAGGTACGTTGATTTTCCCATTATTTTTAATTTCACAGAAATGCTTGTGCATATTAAATTGTCATGACTGGATCCACTTTGTTGACTTATAAATCCATACAATGGATAGGCAAGATCTCTTTCTTGGGGAAATCGTGCATCACCAGCGTATGCACAAACTAGATTGCGATGGAAGGAGCTATGAAAGAGTGAAATTAAAAGATGCAAAGAGGATGGAGAAATTTTATGTAAAAAACTCTAAATTAAGCAAAAACTATTGCTAATAGGCTAGACATTTTGAAGTTCCACTTATCTCCTAACTAGCTTAGTACAAAGATGTCACGAGAGAGTAATTATAGAATGGTGTTGTTGATGCAAAAAATATGTCAAAATAGAATGAAATAAGACGATAATTTTTACGTGAAAATCCGAGTATCCGGGGGAAAAACCACAACGCCGTCTAGGCGATTTGAATTCACTAATCGAATTCCTTCTCTTACAGAGCTTGGTGGTCTCTAAATGGAGACCGAATAAGTACAAGAGAGAGAGAGAGGCAGCTTGGCCAGAGAGAGAAAGAGTCCTCAGTTTCTCCTCCTTCTCCTTATTTATAATTTGGAGAGGAAGGGGCATAATAGGTACAGTCTGTCACATCTGACACTATTCCTGCAAAGGACGATTAGGCAGTGGACTCCCATGCCGCCTTAAATGCTGAGTTGACATATAGTACGGAGGGTACGATCTGGTGATATCTATTTGAAGTGCTGTTCGAGGAGGGCTGTTCGACTAGGGGTGTTAGAGAAGGTTCTAACAGGTGTAATAGTGTCGAAGTTTATGTCCATGTATAATCAATCATTGCATTTGGTTTGCTCTTTTTTGTCTTTAAGGGCATGTGAGAAATTAAGTTATTTATGTGGACTATAGCATACAAAAGAGGTGGAATGAACTCTTCATGTAAATCTTTTGGGAATTTTTGGTTTGGTCCAGTAATCTTGACAAATGTTTCTTGTTAATGTATCAACGAAAGATTGGCAGTGATAACATTTAGAACTACAGGCAACAACGATAAATATGGTCAATTAATTTGTGCATTGCACACTATAGTTTGGGTCAATGACATACATTATGCCAAATGATCTATTGGGAGCGGTGACCATACCAAGATTTCGCACCATCTAGTATTGTTGTACCATGAAAGACAGAGCATCCAATGTAGAGGATTCTTTATATATAATCCCATGACAAATTCAAGGAGTCAACTTGTTGAAATTATGTTCTATTGTGTTTAATAAAACAACACAATTCAAAAGATTTGCATGGGAGGACTAATCTATTTGGTGATCCAATTGATACAATTTAAAAGTTTAGATCTGTGTGAAAGGTGAGCTGGATGTTATGAACTTTGATATAATATTTTTTATTATTTTGTCTCATCAGTATATTTTATTGTGTTTAATAAAACAGCCTATTCAAAAGATTTGCGTGAAAGGACTATCTATTTGGTGATCTAATTGAAACGATTCAAACGTATAGACCTATGTTGAGGTATTATTCGCTTTAGCTTCTGAGAATTGCGTGATTTGAGTACTTCTTAGGAGGTCATTCATCTTAGTACTATTCTAATTCGAGCACGTTTAATTACTAAATTTCTGACGGTTTTCTCCAAAAGGCACCTGTATATATTAGGATCACGCTATTCTATTTCTGATGTGAGACGATTCATTGTTGTGCTCTTCCATTTAGAAGCCTGCCAAGAGCCGCCTTTTGTTCGGGTGATTCTAATTTAATCATATGGACATCACCCTAGTGATCACTATCTGCCCTTTTCGGTCCTTAGTTTTCACATTATTCTCTCGCAGTGTAGTTAGATGCACTAAGTAGTCAGTTGCTTAATATACATTTCTGGAAATATAAAAGTTTTTACAATAGTAAGATTAAAGAAAAATAAAATTATGTTCTCCAGTAACAAGTCCCTTGTGTGATTTAGCTCCCCTAGGGTTGGGGTAATCAATCATTCAGTTTCTTCATCTTCTAACATAAAGGCCCCGTTTGTTTGGTCGTTAAAAATTAACTTGATTTAATTTTAATCAGACATATTACAATAACAACAACACCAAGCCTTAATCCTACTAGGTAGGGTCGGCTACATAAATCTTTTATTTCCATTGCGCTCTATCAGTTACCAAATTCTTATCTAAGTCTAAGTAACTAAGATCACTCCTTATAGTTTCTTGTCATGTCTTCTTTGGTCTCCCTCTTCCTCTTTGTATATGGGCAAAATTCAATAACTCTATTTTTCTAACTGGAGCTTCAATTGACCTATGATTTAGATGTCCAAACCATCTAAGCCGACTTTTTCTAAGTTTATCCTCAATTGGTGCAACACCAACTTTCTTTCGGATATACTCATTTTTCATTCTATCCTTTCGTGTATATCCACACATCCAACTTAACATCCTCATTTCTTCAATATTTATTTTATTTGTATGTTTTCTTTTTGCAGGCCAGCATTCAGCACCATATATCATCGCTGGTCTTACTACAATTTTATAAAATTTAACCTTGATTCTGGAAGAGATTTTTCTATCGCACAACACACCAGAAGCATTTCTCCATTTTACCCATCCTGCTTGAATCCTGCTTATAACGTCATTATCTATTTCACCATCATTTTGTATAATTGATTCAAGGTATTTAAAGCGCTCACTTTTCTTGACAATTTGATCATCAATTGTCACATCTCCAATATGCATATTTCTTTCTTAATTAAATGTGCACTTCATATATTCAGTTTTAGATCTACTGAGATGAAAATTTTTAGATTCTAGAGCATTCCTCCAAAAATCTAGTTTTGCTTTAGCTTCCTCTTTAGTTTTCTCAACAAGGACAACATCATCTGCGAAGAGCATACACCAAGGTACTTCATCTTGGATATATCCAGTCATGACTTCCATAATCAAAGCAAAAAGATGCGGACTTAAAGCCGAGTCTTGGTGTAATCCAACTGTAATAGAAAAATCCTTAGTCAAACCTCCTTGTGTTCGAACACAGGTAACAACTTCTTCATACATGTCTTTAATAACTTGAATATATGCAGTACAAATTTCTTTCTTTTCTAAAACTCTCCAAAGTACTTCTTTTGAGACTTTATCACAAGTTTTTTTTCAAATCAATAAAAATCAAATGTAGATTTTCCTTTCTCTCCTTAAATTTCTCCATTAAACTTCTTAATAAATGAATGACTTTTATAGTAGATCTACCTGGCATAAAACCAAACTGATTCTCTGATACCTTAGTATTATGGCGTAACTTTTGTTCAATCACCCTCTCCCAAAATTTTAAAGTATGACTCATTAATTTAATTCCTCTATAATTGGCACAATTTTGTACATCGCTTTCATTCTTATAAATAAGTACTAATATACTCTTTCTCTATTTATTTGACATTCTTTTGGTCTTCAAAATCATATTAAATAATCTAGTGAGCCAAGAAATTCCTTCATCTCCTAAAATTTAATATTAAAAATTAACTTTATTTTGCTTCCTACACACATTATTAAAATAAAAATTAACTTATATCATATTCCTCACATATTCTAACATAATAACTAATTTTATATCACATTCCTCACATATCTCGATGTAATAATTAACTTTATTTCACATCATTCATAATTTTTAATAAAAAAATATTTCTATCCAAATTTAATTTTAATTATATTAAATTTAACTCTACAAACAAACAGACCCTTTAACGGGCCGGATAGTCTGTTCTCCTTTGAGGTGCTTAACAGGTTGTGGTGTCGGATTCTTTTGCCAACTATTATTCTTCATGATGAAATGCACTTCTACTATTTAGTTATCATTTCAATTGGAATCTAGACAGTTTTGCTAGCATCGGTTCATACAAAATTATCTTGTTTTGATTGAAGCTATACTGACGTGCTTATTTGTTCTCTTTTTGTTCTTCTGCAGGGCACCTGCTCTTCTATGTCAAAATGGAGAACTCATTAAACATAAATAAAATGGAGCACTCGTTACTTCTGAATAATGTATAGAATGGCAATATCTGAAATGTTATCCAAATAAATCAGGTGTAGAGCCCTCTAATGGTTAGATAGATGTTGTATTAATTAAAGTTTATCTGCTGGTTATGTAATATCTAGGTTTTTAATTTCAAATAATATTAATATTTTGCTAAATATTATTTAATTTTAAATTTCATTCAAATCGCATGTATTAATTAAAAAAAATGTTATGTTAAATTTTATTATAAATAATTTTTATAATATAATGTAATTTAAAATAAGATTTAACATGTATTAAAAATGAGTTGTGTTATATACAAGAAAAATAATAATTTTAAACTTTTTTATTTGATGGTAAAATTATGAGAATCAAAATGCAATTGTTTCAATATAATGGATAAGAACAGAGGGCTTGCGCTACTCTGCCCTCTGCCTACACCTGTGGATATAAGGTATTTGATTTATAAATAATATTATTTTTATTTGATGGATATAAGATGTTATTTAAAATTAATGATATTTATATTTTGATGAAGATTTGATTAATTATGCAGAGTATAAAAACAGAAGCAGTGGCAGAAGAAAGAGAGAGATGATTAGAAAATTAGTTTAGAGTTTATAAAATTTAGATTTGAATTAACTTGAAATTATTCAAACTTGAAATCAATATAGGGAGAATTAATTTTATATAATTTATTTGTTTACTGTTAGAATTAAATTTTATTGCATATTTATATTAATGTATTATATTTTTTATTTTTATTATTTTATTATTGAAATATTATTGTTCTGTCAAATAAATTAGTTAGTAATGTTATTGTTATTTATTTATTGATATAGTGAATTAATATAAGTAATATTTTTCACTGATTTTGATATAAATAATAGTCATGAAAATAAATTATTATTCTATGAGATGATGTACAATTAAGTTTGTATATTTAGAACTGATGAGGGCGGAAAAGATATTTGAGAGGGTAAGTCCTATTACATAGAACTTAGCTCATATGAAAATATCGACAGGTTAAAATGTCAGAGGTACAATAAATCAAATATAAATTATGTTAAATTTCATGTTATATTAATGTTATGGTATTTAGAAAAATAATTATTTTAATTCGTGATATTTATAAATAATTTTTTGTAAAATTATAAAATTATAAATCAAAAATAATATATAAATATATGTAACATAACATTAAGTAAAAATGAATAAAATGCAATCTTAGTGCTAGTTTAGTTTGAGTTTTTTTTTACTTAACACAAATTTTAATTGTAAAATTTAATTTTATTTTACATCTAATATAAATACAAATATTAAAATTAAAATTATTTCACATTTTATACATTTTAAAATATTAAATAATTTTTTTTTTATTAAATTAATAAGATAAATTTTTTTTTCTCTTATTTAAAATTCAACACCAAACGAGGCCTCAATATTAATATTTATATATATGAAATTAAATAAATGTAAATAAATAGTGTGATATTTTAAGAATTAGTTTGAGAAGTTTTGAGAAAGAGAAAATAGTGAACTAAATTTAAGAGATAATTAGTTCAATATTATCTTAGTATTACATTATAAAACTTAAATATTATGATATTTAAATATTATTTTTTGTTAAAAATTATTTATAAAAATTATTAAATTAAATAGTTAATTTTTTATAATATAATATTATAATAACATTGAATCCTAAATTTTAATTTTAAAGTGAGAAGGTTGGCTTGATTATTAATGAGAACAGAGCTATTAACTATCAAAAGCAATTTGGTTGATGATGACATTAAAATTGGATGTAAAACATTTTAAATTTTAATGAGAGAAGTTTTATTGATCAGTATATGGGGTAAAATGTGAACTAAAAAGATAAAAATTGACTTAAAATTTGGATGAAATTGTGAATTTATGCGGTATTTAGTTTAATATTATTTTGATATTTTATTATGTAATCTAAAACTCATGATATTTAGAATTTTTTTGAGCGATAATTTCATAATTTTTAAAAAATTATTAATACGTATTATTAAATAAATAATTATTTTTTCAAAATAATAAACATAATATTAAAATAATATTAGGCTAAATGCTCTCTAGTCCTATTTAGATTTAGCAATCATGCTTAAAACATAGATTAAAAAGAGACTTAAGGAGAAAAATACTCAAACAAACACAATCTAAAATGTAAGCAAGAAACTCGCACTATGATGACTCGTAGTCGAATAGGAGGGGGGAGCAATTGTTAAGAGTTGTTCCAATTAGAGAGAATCGCTGATGTAAGAAGCAACTTCAGGTAAATTTCTAAATTTGATGGGCAGTTAGGGTTATATAAATGAATCATTTTACATAAAAAAGAAATGAGTTACTGATCTATATAAATAAATAATATGATTTCAATATATGAAAATATCTTTTAGGGTAAAAATATATAGCTTGTGATGAGAATTTTATAGTTAAATATACTCGAGATGAAATAGTTTTGAGATAAATAATTTTTATGCGAATTACTCTAGTTTTGTATTTTCAAAATGCTTCAATATTTATACTTGGTAGCTGAAATGGATGCTCTCAATGTCATGTGTGTTAATCAATATTTATGGAAATATTTATGAGCTGTTTGGCTCGAGGATCAAAATTAGAACTAAAATAGTACTATTTTAAAAAATAATAATAATAAATAAATAAATTTTTAAAATTATTTTACATAAATTTTGATATAAAATATTATTTTATTTTATATAATTAATAATTTTGAAATAAAAAATATAAATTTTATTTCACATCTTATAGTAAAATGCTCAATTCTAGTATTTTAGTCTAATATGTGAATTAAAGTTGATATTTTTGTTAAAAATTATTGAGTACGTGAAATAAAGTAATATTTTTTTATATTAAAACTTATGTAGAATACTTAAAAAAATTTATTTATTATTATTATTATTATTTAAATTAGTACTATTTTGATCTTTATTTTGATTGTCGCGCCAAACGAGACCTTAAAATTTTTTTTTTAATATAAATTCCATATAATATGATTTATTAGTTTTTATTTTGCAAAACAATCACATAAAATTATTGTTACATTAAAACTTAATAAAAAATATGAAATACATTTATTATAAAAAAAAATCTTTCTCAATATGGCTATGTGGGAACAGAATATATTGTCTATTATGAGAATACATTAAAGTTCTCCTTTCACTTTTATCAAAAAAAAAAGTTCTCATTTGGCCGGTAAAAAGATTATGTAGAAACTTTTATTACTAAAACTATATTTAATTTTAAAATATAATTAAAAATATTAATATTTTATCTTATATAAATATAATTTTTTTACGATCATATTTACTTTTTATTATACACATATTTTAAAAAAAATATAATTTTTTAAGTAAAATATTAATAAATTCTTACAATATATCTATAATTACATTATTTACTTCTTAAAATTTAAAATATGCACTTAATAGTTTTTTGCTTTTTCAAAATAAGAGCCTTAAAATGCAATTTAGGTAAACTATAGGAAGCTATTAGAAGTTTATCCAATAATGCACTTTGATAAATTATATTTAAATATTAACTATATTTATTTATATATATTTTTGTAATCTTCAATATTACTTAAACACTCAGTGATCACTGATAGCAACTAGTCACATCAAATAATCGGAAATGGACAGCATGACTGCTGTCGGTGGTTAAATGGCATAATTATAAGCTATAGCTGACCTAATATACGGTGTTTTGGTGATGACCGGATTATAATAATAATGTATCAAATGTGGTGCTCATGTAATAGAATTTGACTAATAATATCTTATATATATAAAATATATTGGAGAGAGTGTGGCGCGTATGTTCGGCAGTGGCTAAGTCACAAGCTCGTGGCTAGCGCTCTGCTCGACAAGTAATGCACGGTTGTTGAAAGATTATTGAGACAATCTGTAAGTGCGTCTGGGTATTATATTAATAAGAGATTAGATAACGCTTTTTCTTTAAATAATTACATTTTGATGAATTGATAAGAGTTAAGATCCTTAAAAAAATATTCTATATATATGTTATTTATTTTTAATGTAAATTAATCATAATGATTATATCTAATATTTATGATTAAAGTATAATTATTATAAAAAATTTTAAATAAAGATAAATATGCAAAATAATTTTTGCATAGTAAATGTATAAAATTTTTTAAATAAAAATAAAAAAAATTACAGCTGTTATTCAAAAAATTCATTATTTTTATGCAGTTTTTTTAAAATTTATTATTTTTTAATTGTATTTTTTATTTTAAGATAAATTTATAAGTAGTATTTTATTTTTTAATTTAGATAAAAGTATTGTATGAAAATAATATATTTTAAAATATAATTTAAAAATAATAAAATTTTAGGATGGTAGATGTTTTAAAGAATATATATTATAAAATTTACTCTTTTTCTTTTATTGTCCAAAAAAAACCTAACCCTAGTAAACAATAATGCGATGTGCGGATCCTGGTAGTCTCTCCGCGGGCTGGATCTGCTGCTTCCCATCCAGGGGAAAGATATCGTGACTCCATCAATCGATCTGGCAATGGTGGAACAGGGATCGAAGGACGATGAGGCGCCGATGACGACGCCGGAGATTCAGAATGGGACCGTGGCAGAGGTGGCTGATCCTGGTGTGGAGGGAAAGGAAATCACCTCGTCCGGGGGATCTGAGAAGGACCTTGGCGGGGAGGGAAGCCGGACGTTTACGATGAGGGAGCTGTTGAATGAGCTGAAGGTGGAGGAGGCTGGAGCACGGAATGAGGTTTCCGGCGGGGAAGACGAGGCTCGGAGGGTTAGCACCGCAGCTTCTGATGGCAGCCGTAGGGACGGGGAGTCTTCTTTCAGGTCAGCCAACTTCTGTTCTTGCTGCGCGAAATTTCTTGCTTGCCTTTGCTGCTTTTACTGACTGGATCTCGATGGGATTCTGTCTAGCATCTTAGTATTGCATTTACGGTGTTTTTTTTTTTTTTGATCAAGCATTTATGGTGAATTTTTTTTTTGAACTAACATTTATGGTGAAATTTTGAGGACACTAATTATGTTATCTGTTCTTTTTTTTGATGATTTTTTTATCAGCTCTTTTAATTCGTAAACTTGAGTTTACGCTTTAAGCAAGTTCTCTAAGCCAAAACGCTTGGTTTGATTTGATATCTTGAGTTGCGACATTATTTTCTAATGTTATCCTTTTTTTGATAATAATTTGCTAATTTTATCTTAGTGACCACCTTTTCAAAAATTTACTAGAACATAGTAAAATGTGTTGTGGTACCTCCTTTTGAAGGAGTCAAAAGAGGATTGTTGAAGATTCAACTTAACAGACTTGTTAAAAAAAGATGTTTTTGTCAATACTAACAAAGTCGAAGTTTTGCCAATTTGATGAAGAGTTATTGTTTGAATCTTTGTACGAGAAAAAGAACTCGATGAAATTGGATTTGAACAAGAAATGTTCGACAATTAGGATGAAGGCATATTCTATAGAAGGCAAAACATCAATGAGAGATCTCTATTTCAGAGAGTAGCATGCTTTTAGAAGATACAGAGGATCAGAAGACGGTTATGTAGGAGTGTCCATGTCTTCCTCCAGCCAAAATCATGGTGTAAGCTGCTAAGTAGGAAAGTAATGTTGATGCGATTTAAGGAAAGAAATGTACTTTGTCTTCCTACTATAAAAGGGCCAGAAAAAGAGAGAGAGAGATTATGCTAATATTAATGTGTGTGCATGGAGAGATAGAGAACTCTTGAAGGAGCAAGATTACTATGAGGGAGATTCACGGGGATGGCACTCAAGGTGATCCATTGCCAACAGTGAAGTTTAGCGGTGAGTTTGGTAGTGAAGTGCAATGGAAGACAACCGATCATGTAGGTCTTTGATCCTTTTGAAATCCTTGAGGCGAAGAGGAGGAATAATGGAGAAATCAGTTCTCTGCTAGTTTTCTTGCTTGTGACAAGCGTAACAAGTTATTCTCATGTTAAAATTTCTAATTAGTGTAGTCTTTTGAATTTTTCTTTATCTATTGTGCAAGATCCTAGTCGAAGGAATCTCTTCGAAGCTTAGCATAGTCGAAAAGTTTTTAAAAGGAAACTTATTGGGTTCTTTGGTAAGCATGACCTTTGACAATGCTATATTCAAAGTTTCATTTCTACGAGGTTCCCGAAATGGTACTAGAGCAGGGTTGCGTACATTTTTAAGAAGGATGAGATGGTAGTGCCAACAAAAATAGTTATGCTCAATGGTCAAAATTATGGCATTTGGAAGCATAGATTTTGGGATTTTCTAGTGTGGAAGGATTTGCACAAGCTAGTGCTGGTCTTCAAAAGTAAACTGATGGATATGGAAGAGTCCCTTTGATGTTTGGCATATTCAAAAAGTTATCGAAAATTTGTGGAGTTCTTTTACAAGAGTGATCTTTGACAAATCTATATTCAAAGTTTTGTCCCTCCAAGGTGATGCAAAACAATATTTTAATATTAAAATTGACGTGGAACGTCAGCGGCTGTGGTTTGGAAGATGAAAGAGAAAGTAAAAAAAAGTTAGGGCTTTAGAGGTTTTCACCCTAAGCTCTAGCCCATTTCTTTCAAAATGTAGAATCGATTTAAATTTAAGCTAATTTGGCCACTCAAACTAATGGATAAATATTCCAAATTTAAATTTATTTGCCCAGTCAAATTAATGGATAAATATCCCAAGTTTAAAAAACTAATTGACTTAGCCAGATATGTTTGACTAGTCATAGTTAAATTGACTCGACAAACTAATCTAATAACTGACGCAATCAACTAAATCAAAACTACTAGGACTTTGTCCAACTAAATCAGAAGTATAGAATTAGTTCTGGCTTTTCTGATAAACCTGACTATAATGGGTTCCATAAGTGTCCACACCACGAGGTTTCCGCATCATCAAAATTGATGATAATGTTTAAATACTCATAGTGTCTATAGTATTTCATTTAACTATTATATTTCTTGTACTATGATATTTATTCTGGTAGGTATTCGTTTTTTTTTTGAATCAGCGGAATATAGAGGATATTAGTGCATGCTCCATCCTTATATTTGGTCTTCTTTCAGTCAGGACAGCTTTCAGCGGCAGAGTTTAGCTCAGAACGATGTTTCTATGGAGTTAATAAATAGGATTTCTGGAATAGATGACGAGGGAAGGTCTCGCCAGAAAATTCTTTCCTTTTCTGCTAAAAGGTACTTCTATGTTATTGAATTAGTTCTTCTTGTTGAGATGCTGGAATTCTTTTATTATGTAGCTCGACTTTAGTTTGCAACTAATCTTAGTGCTAATAGCATCTATTTACCGTCTTTTATTTTATTAACCTGCATGAGCTTGCAAATCTCTATCAGCACTTGATCACTGCAGGAACTGGTTGTTTCCTATTAATTAGATGCGTATATTGTTATTGTTGCATGAAAAAATAAGAAATAACAATATTCATTTGTGCACTTTATATTTTAAATATTTTACTGCAACATGAAATGTCTAGTTGTAAATCAATGATGCATAAGGTCAATCAAAAACAATAATAAACTTTTTTTAGATAAAGTGGTTTTATATATTGAAAAACCTGTTAAAATTTGAATTTTTAAGGAAGATCATCATGCAAATCAGTATATAAAAAAGAATAATCTATTGTTGAAAAAACTTTTTAAAATTTAAATTTGTAAGGAAGATCTCCAACATGCAAATCAATATATAAAAAGAATAATCTATGATAGCCACAATAAATTGTACAGAATTAGAGAAATGAAGGAGAAAAGCTAATTTCGTAAGTAGAAGATGATCAAATTTCTAAAGATCATCTATCACAAAAAATATCTGAAGATTGTACCTCTACAAATCTCACATGGGACTTGTAACAGCTAAAATGGGAATGTTGTAGGATATACTAGCCCAAAACGAGAGGGTCTTGGGTCCTTTATGTCGATTCTATTTCTTCATAGAAATATAAGCAGATTTTTTATCGTAGAAGCAGAGATTGAATAGGAGGAAGTTTTTTACATAGGATGTTCTCTTGTTTGAAGAGTATGAATTGGACTTCTTCTTTTATATTTTCTAAGGTTTGCATCTGAAAAATGGAATAGAACACTTTTTGCACAATAAAACATGTTATATTAGTGCTGTTAAGTTGGTCTGACTAGCTTCAGTTGTAGCTTGTATGACAAACTAACATTAGGATTTAATGGGCATCCCGTTTGCTATGTTAAAAAGAAATTCATCTAGATAAATTTGAAACCTAACTTCTCTAAGCATCATATGAAGTGGAATGTTGTGGAATAACAACCAAAATTTGACTGGTCTCTTCTTTGATATTAGCCCTGTAGTGATTGTTGAATGCATCTTTTCATCATGGACATATCTCATTTCAAATAAACCAGGGCTGCTTAACCTATTGAGCTAGGTATCGGTCAAAAGAATCCAACTGATAGTTGCTTGTCACTTGACGCTTGCATCATAGACATATCTAGCAGCTATTGTGTCCTTAAGACTGCTTTCATGATCATGGAAAAAGATTAGAAACACGTGCCCCCCTTTCAAATAAATCTAGGCTATTTATGTTATTGAGCTGGGTATCAATCAAAAGAATCCAACTGATAGTTGCTTTATCACTTGACACCTGCATCATAGACATGTCTGACAGCTATTGTCCTAAAAGACTACTTTGGTAATAATAGAAAGATTAGAAACATTCAGCCTAGATGCTGGTATGTAAGCTGGCAACTTGGAGGATGCATTATGTTCAATATCACAGAACAATAACATGCTCCAAACTTGTTCTTGGTTCATTGTGTTGCAGGAATGACTGAAAATCACTCTCTGAGTAACCATATTTCTACCTACTTCACAAAGTTCTACACTTTGTAGTTACAATTGCTAGTTTCTTTACAAGATATGATAATTTAATGCAGTACAATTATACAAGATTCCGTATTCAACTAAAGTATCATTAAAGAATTTTGGATTACAAATCAAGTTACTTTTTGTTGTTGATATGTTCAGCGATTTGTGTGTGATTTCCATGAGTTCAAACCATTGACTGCGTACCCTTTGACTATGATTGCCTATACAATTAATCTTCTATAAATGTGTGAACGGGTTTATCTGCTGGTTGCATAATTCCTCAACTTAGAAATGCATGCACTATGATCCATAATGAGAAATGAAGGAGAGGAAACCTGTAACTATATGCTAGTTGAGGAATCCCAATATTCCAATCTAAGCGAATGCACCTGCTTCAGGGCCTGATAAAAAGTTCTGAGGCATAAGCTTCTTAACAAAAAGTAATGTAGATGGCCGAAAACCTCATAATAACACAAAAGCCATTAGTTTGAACCTTGAAATTCTCTCTGTTACTGGGAGGCAATGCTACATAGTTTTAAACACTCAGAATAACTTGGATAAGTTTGAATGTTGAAATTCTCTCTCTATTACTGAGAGTCAATGCTACATAACTTTAATCCTCTTTGAACCTACAATAGTTTGCTTAGCATGTAATGGATGCACCATCTGATTAACTTGTAGTACCTATGATATCGACTACTTGCAAAACGTTATCTTTGTGCCCCTTATGTTGTGGTATGTGTTGATAAGTGGATACACTAAGCTTTGGCAGATGCCAGTACCTTTCTTTTAATTTTTTTTTTAAATTGCAACTTGCTTCGACAATCTTTCTACAAAATATCCAGCATTATTCTATGCTACCAGTTAATTTTTTTTCTCTTTTTTCTTTTTCTTTTTGATATGTTTGCATATTTAGATAAGCTTCTGTTTGGTTAGTACCCAAGTTGGTCATAACTATTTTTTTTAAAAAACTAAAGTTGCCTTTACAATTCTTAATACATCGACTAATTTTATTTAATATGTCATAATTAACTAACTTTTTTTCTTGTTATATATATCTCAAAAAAAGCTCTATATTGTTTTATAAAAAAATTGAAAAAATAGTCATGACCAACCTGAGCACCAACCAAATAGAGGAATACCTAATTTTTACAAGTTTCATGAGCTAGGTATTGGGACTATTTCTCCTGAGTTTGAGTTTAATTGCCATGGGTTAGTTTTGCGGGGACTATTCAACCCCTTATCAGAACATGACTTTTAATTTTCTTTGTTTTTTCTTCAAACTACAATCGATGAAAATAAAGATAACCTCGAAAATAATGTGAATCTAGACAACCCTATATAAGAATTTAATTATTTAGTTATAAAATGGTGATGAGTTGTTTAAATTTTAGATATTTAATATATATCTTTATTAGAATTTAAATATTTGAAAATTTAGGGATTTCATTTATTATCTTTGAGATTATTTGTATTTAACCTTTCATTTTAATAGTTTTTATTTTCTCTAGTTAGGTGGGGCTAAAATTCTATAAATAAGCCTCCATACCTTTGCGATAAATAGACTTTTGGTGATTGAATAAATTTTTTTTTTTCTGTTTTTCTCTTATTGCATCTGGTCGTCTCTCTTTTTTTTATAACTCTTCCATCTTTTTCTCCATACATTCTACATCATTTTGCAACAAAGCTTTAGTATTTGCATCTAAGAAATCATTCATAATTGTTCATGTTTTTCTTCACTCCATCCTATTGACTATTTGATCGAGAAAATCCTCACTATCTTATCGAGATGTTCGCTCTGTGTTATCGCAAGTCCCATGCCCACACTTAACGTATGACACGGATCATTCTTCTCACTCAGTTGGCCTCGCGTGCACACTCTGCCCCACATGCGTATCTCCTCACTTATGCACATGTCACCATCTCTCCTGTCTTGTGTGCTTATCATAGCCCTGGTGCATGCCCCTTATGAATATTCTTAGCTTCATTTGACGCCTTTCTTGTGACATCAACTTCGTGTTGTGTATCTTACAAAGGTGTTCTACATCCTTTTGTGCTCATCTAATGCATTCAACTATATGTTGTGCATTATCTTCCTTCTCCTCATGTAGTGTCTTGACGGAAGGCTTTCTGTGTGCTGACATTTCCTGCTTCAAAGTCTTATTCTGTCCACTGCAGGGTGCTAGCTAGCCCATGTCTCTAAATCTTCTACATGTAATTGGGCCAGAACGTGCAACTTACTTGCATAGAGTTAGTTCAGATTTGCATCGATCTTCGCGGTTAGCTCTACCTACCTTCATCAGTTAGATAATATCTCGTTTAAATTGTGAATGGTTTATGATCTAATTGTGGTGCATTTGAGCCCATTGCTTTGCCTAGTTCTGCTCTTTTAGGACCATTGGCATCGAGGAATGACAGTAATTTTCCTTGGAGCACATAAGAATGATATCTCATATTGAATCTTGATATTCTCAAATCATGTTTGCATTCTTTCTTCCTTGGCAGAGTCGAGTTCTCTTCAAGTGAAGGAGAATGATAAAGATAATGATAAAACTCAAAGATGATACAAATCTAGATTATCCTTTATTTGAATTTAATTTCTTAATTACCAAAAGTGGATGGTGATTTATTTAAAGCTTAAATATCTAATATTTATTTTATTAGAATTTAAATATTTGAGAATTTAGGGAGATTAATTATTACCTTTTAAGATTTTTAGTAATCATTCTTTAATATTATTAGTCTTTTATTTTCTCTTGTTAGTTGAGGCTTTAATTATATAAATAGGTCCCCATATCTTTGTAATAAGTATAGTAGACTTTGGATAACAATAACCAAGTCTTTATCTTTATCCTACTAGATAATGTTGGCTACATGAATATTTTGTTTCCATTGAACTCTATCAAATAACAACTCCCCATTTAACTTTTCTCATTCCTTGTATTCTCCCCTTTCTTCTGATTCTTCTCACATTTCTCCATACACGTTCTAATCCAAGGCCAACTAACTTCAAAACCCAAACTGTGGCACGAGATATGTACTTAGCATCTTTGTGACAAGTGGCAATGTTTTTTGTGTATGTGTGTTTATTTGCGTACAACTTGTAGGTATGCAGATGCTATTGAGAAAAATCCAAATGATCATGATGCTTATTACAATTGGGCTCTGGTTCTTCAGGTACATTTTTTGGCATCAATATTTCACAGTATTAAATATCTATATTATTCTTGTTTTTTTCCGAGTAATCATTCATATGCCTGTAGAAAGCATACATTGTTATCCTTATTGCACTGATTTGTGTGCAGGAGAGTGCAGACATTGTTGGTCCAGAATCCACAAATCCTTCGAAAGATGCTTTACTTGAGGAAGCATGTAAAAAATATGCGCAAGCTACACAACTTTGCCCTACCCTTCATGATGTATGAAGCATGTTTTACTGCCCCATTGATTTGTCAAACTCTATAGACATTAAAATTGTTTTGATTGCTAATATGCTTAAAACATGTTTTTGTCTCTATTTTTGACTTAAAGTTAGTTTTTTTTAGAGTTTGAAACTTAATTCAACTTGATTATATAGGGTAATTAGCTAGAATACCAAATATAGGGAAATTAGTTAGTATAATGGAGTTAGTTGTTCGCTACTCCATTATAAATTAGGGGCATGAAACTTCATTGTAACTTGATACCTTTAGTAAGAATTATCAGGCATGAACTTAGGTGGATATTTGCCGAACCATGTAAATGTGTCTTCTTCTTCTTTCATTATTCTCTTCTATTTGGTTCTAACATGATTTACTCAAAATAAAACCCCAACTAATAAAATGTCTGCTTATCTATGAGTCAACATTGAGAACCAAGCGACAAACCTTTTATTTAGCTTGAATGTCTTGTATATGGAAATGGGGTTATCTTTTTTTTTTTAACAGGGGTTTTCTAAAATTGGTATTGTTGGAAACCAATTTTAAAAACGGGTTATCTAAAATTGTTATTGTTGAAAATCTAGCAAATGATATATAAACTATCATATGAACTTGGACAGACTGCCTGCTTTTTCTTATTTAGTTCTTGTATTTACTGAAGATAATTTTTTAGTATGAAAAAAATTCTAGCGCCCATGTTAATCTTCTTATATAAGCCACAGAGGGTTTAGTGGTTAGGGGATTTGGAAAGATGTAATTCTAATGCATGCTTAATTATCATATATTGGAGATCCTAAAGATTTATTAATGTGAAATTACAAAACTGCTCCTAGTGATGCCTGAAAGTTTGCACTTGTTATTGATGGGCTTGATTTCTGGATGAAAAGTGAGGATCATGGGCTAGAGGCACATCAGGTGTTGTTTGGCATTGGTGTACTTTTGCAGATGTGGTGATATTAAGTGATTCTGGTCATAAAACTTTGAACATTTATTGGACAAGTGACAAAAAAGATCTTTCCCTATTTTTTTTCTTGCTAGATTGGGCTTTAATATGCTTTATTAGAGTGATTGAGTCAGATTTCCTTGTCTTGAGTGTTTTATATCCCCTTATCTTCACAGTAACCCAGTAAAAGCAATATAATAGCTTTTCTCATTCTTTTACAACCAGCTGCATATTTCTTGATTCTGTAGTCAAATATTATTGGACCAGACTTCGTGCTTAAGATAGTGTCATCAATCTTGCCTTGTTTTCTAATTTTATTCATCCTATTAACTTTCCTTTCATCAATTGTTTGTGGTTATTTACTGTATGGCATTATCATAGGCATTTTACAATTGGGCAATTGCCATCTCTGATCGAGCAAAAATACGAGGCCGAACTTTAGAGGCTGAAGAATTATGGAAGCAGGTGAATCCAGTCTTTTATACTTAGAATTCCGATGTTTTCTTCCTATGCCTACTTTATTAAAACGTTTCTAGTTCTCAAGTTACTGATCACACTTTAATTTTAAGTGTATAAGAAAGTGCCGTTAATGTTCCCTCAAGTCCATCATGAATCAAAATTTTATGTTGCCACAATATAGTGTCTTTTAAAATGTCATTTTGCATTTAACTTTGCATATCTAACTTCAGTGTTCTTAGGCTTCTGGAATAATGCTTAGTATTCGCGGTTTGAACCGGCATTTTGAGTCCCCCCAATAAACTTCGTATCAAGATTAACTTCTTTTTGATTTTATAATCACATGGTCTGTGTAATTGTATGTTTGGTTTGTCAACCTTTTATATTCTAAAAAAGCCAGCAAGCTAATCATTGATTAGTTTGCGAGTGGTATAACTGACGGCTATTAATGCTAGATCAATATATGAGAGTTTGGAAGGGTAGATCATCTTGAGTTGTTTGAATTATGTTCTATATAGATCAAGCCAAACTTTGCGTTGAAAAAAGGCATTGCTGATCAAAAGTTTTTCTGAATCATTGTTATGCAATATGTTTCCAAGGCGACAGTGCAATGATTGTATTATATGTTGAAGATATGATTTCAAAATTGTTATTGTTGTTGACTGATTCCATACATCATTCTTTGCTTATTTGGGAATATCATCCCTGTGGATTTATCTTGCAGTTTTCTCCTTTATCTCAAAAATTACTGAAATGTGCGATACTCATTTCAGATTGAATGAACATAAGGTTTCAGGATTTGATATACTTAAGCCATTTTGTTGACCATTCTTTCATGTGTTCAAAGTATTGCATGTTGTGCGTGATTGTTGTTGTTGTCACTGCCACTGTTGCTATTATTACTGAGTCTTTCTAATGCTATTACATGCTAGTACCATATTGTCATTCCCTTCTCACCTGTCTTTGCATCATTGTATGAATATATATTCTAGATTTCTATCTACTTCCATGTATGTATTAATAATATTTCTTACGACTATGCTTGTCCCCTGGTGTGAAGTGCGCATTCTTATAATTGTTTTTGTACTTGATTTTACATTAAAGATAAATTTGTTTTGCAGGCAACGAGAAATTATGAAAAGGCTGTTCAACTAAACTGGAACAGCCCTCAGGTCTGCTGCACATTAAGATTATTAATTTCCTCAGCCTGTATATATTTCATATCAAAACTAAATGGTTTTCATGCAGGCCTATAATAACTGGGGTCTTGCCTTACAGGTGAGTTTGCAGAATCGTTTTATACTGCTTTCATTTGCTGTGATGATTATTTTTCATTTTTAATTCCCTGTCCAGGAACTTAGTAATATAGTTCCAGTTCGGGAGAAGCAGAATATTGTGCGGATGGCTATTAGTAAGGTATGATGTTCACATGTGGGCATGTGCGCACTAGTTTTCTTGACATTAATGCATCTACCTGATAGGTTTCTATGGAAATCTGATTCATATGAAATCCGATTGACTACTTTTCTTTACAGTAATGCATCATATGAATCTACATTGCAGTTCCGTGCTTCTATCCGGCTTCAGTTTGACTTTCACAGGGCAATTTACAATCTTGGGACAGTCCTGGTAGTTTCCAATGCTCTCATGATATTTTAAGCTTTTATTCCAGGATTAGTAGAATAGTATAGTTACATTTAACCATTTTCTTGCAGTATGGCTTAGCAGAGGACACACCAAGACCAGTTAACACTAAAGAAGTCTCCCAGAAGGAACTCTATAGTCAATCAGCTATTTACATTGCAGCTGCTCATGCTTTAAAGCCTAGTTATTCAGTAACTGTGCTTCCTTTAGCAATGTTTTTTAATTTTTTATTTTTTTATAATCCTTCATACTAGATGCACCACCATGGTCTTCAATCATGATGAATTTTGTGAAGACTAATTTATTCTTCATATAGATGCCACCTTTTTTCTTTGATGCTTGGCTCATGTAGGGCTAATACTATTTTCTGAAATGCGTTAAAGAATACTTTCTGGCCCAGCAAAATGGACCAAAAAGATCACGTAGTCCTGATAGGATAATGAATAACCTCCATTGCATTCCTTTGGTCATTATATGATTGTGAATGTCCTATCGCCTTTTTTATGTCAGTGTAGAATTATTCATGAAGTATGTCAATGCTGCCTTCAGTTTTACCCAAAGCCAAATAGTAGTTAGTCTTCAACATGCTAAAGTCATTTGCATTGCCAGCCTTGTGATTGTTGCTTATTCTTGCAGGTATATCGCAGTGCTTTGAAGTTGGTCCAACGCATGGTAAGTGCTTTTTGTTCATTTACTTTTCAAAGAATAGTTAGAAGGTAAGGTACTGATCTGAAGGATGAAATTGTACTGTTATTTCTATTAATTAAAACAAATGTCCCAAAAGACCTTGTAGTTTCGCTTGATGTGTATCACAATTGTAGTTTTATCAACATTTCATATTTCCCAGAAATGAAGTCATTTTGTTTACAATTTATATTCTTGGCTGTGTTTATGTTTATATATAAGAAAATTGATATTTCCTGTACCCATTTTGCCAATAGCCTGCCGTGGATTGGCATGCTGTATTGTTCATCCAAAGTGAAAAAAAAAATTATTGAAAACTGAAGTACCTTCATTTGTTTTCCCTCATTTCATTTTACCACAATTGTTAGTTCAATAATGCTGTTTGCTAAAAATTATCTTGTCCAACTAAATTTGTGTGAACTAGGAATAAATTACATGGACTATGTTTGCATTGCTCGGGATTTTTTTCTTCTTATTAGGTGAAATAATCCCTTGACAGATTCCTTTGCCCTTCCTTAAAGTTGGATATTTGACAGCACCACCTGCTAGGAGTCCAATGGCCCCACATGTCGATTGGCAGAGATCCCAATTTGTTTTGAATCATGAGAGACTGGAACAGGTTAGATTTGTTACTTATATCTACTTAAATATTCTTTAGAGTAAGCATTTCCTTCTTGTTAATTTCAAGTTCTGAAAACATGTCTCTACAGTGACACAGTTAAGGACACTTGAGCTACCTTTTATTTACTAATAATTTCTTGATCTTCGTTTTTTTTATCCAGTAAATGACCAAATGACTTTGGATTGAGCACTGGGTTCTATATTGACTGTATTTAAGGGACTATTTTTCCTCAAGTAAACGGATTAAGAAAATGCAGCAACTTTTTCAACAAATGGAATGCATAAACAGCACCTTTGTTCTTTTCATTTCTTGACACCTCTTTGGACATTTTGGGGTCTTAGTTTCCCTTACTTGCACTGCATAGCTCACTTAACCACTTCACAATCCTGTAATTCAGCGAAACTTAGCCTTCCAAGAAATCAGGTGAGCTTCTAATTTGCTGATTCCTGATATTTTTACAGCAATGTGCTCAAGGATAGTGTCTTTTTCTTTTGGGCATGAAGGCATGTAATTTGAACTGTGATGATATACTTTATGTGTAAACTGTCAATGGTGCTCCAGAAATCACAGCTATATTCTAGAATTACACCTGATGACCACTCTTTGTTGGCAAACTGAGAATTTACATGTGTGAACAAATCTGTCTTATGATCCAGCAAACATACTAGAGTCAATTTTTGTTCTCAAGTACATATTCAAAAGAAACATATCTTATCAAGGTCATATTTATCACGTTTTCTTTAATTTTATGGTTTTTCATTGTATATTGATGTGGTGTCCTGTTGATAATGTCCTCCCTTACATGTTATTGTAAGTCATTTTCACGAACCTGACCGTCAAGGCAATATCACCTTTGGTTGTGTGCTTCCAATGAAGGTTTTTTATGAGAGGTCATTTTTGTCATTCTTATTACTTGCTGGCTATTAAATATGTAAATTTGTAAATAGGTCCTAATTTATCCTGATTTATATGACTAAATATAGGATATTAGTTAGCCTAATTAGATATGTATAGGTACATTGTATGTGTCAAATTTGGTTCATTGTATCTAGATTCTTTGTAATCTTTACAATGAGGGTTTCTTCCCTTCAAATTTAGCATGGTATTAGAGTCATGAGAGAGAGATTTCTAGTTCGATCCCTCACTGGTTGTGTTCTCCTTCCGGGCCGTATTCTTCTTCACACATGTGCATGTGCATCTTCATCTTCATCACTCGTCATCAATGCCATAGTCTACGTTCATCAACTCCTTGACGTTGGCAACCATTTCCTCTTTGTGACTAGCTATCGCTTCTCCTGTTTGCAATTAGATCAAGTGAAATTAGAGTTAGATCTGATCTAATGGTAGCTGGATTTTTTTCTTATTCATGACTTGTTGTAATTTACCAATATCATAATTGCCAAACTTGATGCGTCCTTTTATTGCTATATGTACTATGTCTGATTTTACGATTATCACTATTGAGAAATTGAATGGATTCACCTTGAGTATTTGATGCCAAATTATGGTTCATAGGACAGGGATATATGAAAAATCTGTCTAAGAAGGTTGACAACAACTCTTGATGATCAGTCTAAGTTGGAGAAAAATTGATATGCAGCTATGTAGGGGAGTGCTTTGGCAAGCTATTGATTCTTCACTGAAGCAGATCTTCGTGTACATTAGGCTTGCTTCAATGTTTAGAAGTAGATCGAAGTGCTATACACTAATGATGTCTCTTGTATTTATGTTATTTGTTCTAATTTTGTGAATCTTGTTGCTCCATAGAAGTTTGATATCCCCATGACCTCTTCTTTAGGCTTAATTCAAGGTGTTTTGGCAAACCTCAATGAGTTGTTACGTCTTGCTTCAACTCAACAGGAGAAACTCTCAAAGAGGTACCTTCTTCGTGCTTCTGGTTCCGTTTGGTTTGCCTCTGTAAAATATAGTACTTAATTAAGTCCTTGCTAAGTCCATAGTTCCCACATTATCACAAACATTTTCTTTATTGCTTCGAATCCTTGTTGTACCTCGGTTGTCCTTAGACTCATGCAATTGACTCTTCTGCTTTGGTTTTTTAATTTGGCTCATGAGGAGGGCATGGAGATGGTTTGGTCAAGGTTTTTGCAAAAGCAATAGAAATCGTCCTTATTGTGACCACTATTAGTTTGGGCACTCAAAAGATCACCGTTGGGTTTTGCATGGATGCCCTCCATCCTGTATGGATGATGTTGCTCTATCTAGAAACTCTTTCAATCTCAGGGAGTTCAGAATCTTAGGAAAAACAACCTTCTCCATCTGATTATGATGATTTCGTGAAGTTGTTTGCAACCAAGTAATCATCCATGCCTATTGCCTCGGTAGCTCAAATAGATTTCACCATCATCTGTCTTTTCTCTTTCTCATTAGTTTTTCTTATTAGTTTGGCTTCTTTACCTCTCATTATTCTAGCCAATTAGGCTAAAGGGATTTCACAGGCCAACCCTCTTCCTTTTATGCCACTTGAGTCTATCCTTTATGTACTTGGTTGTTTGTTTAACTTAGTATTTGTTCGTCATTTGTTATCTCTTAAATGTTCATTCACCTTCGATGAAAAATGTTTTTTTTGTACCGAATCAAGGTCTGAGATATATGATTGGCAGATGAAGTGAGTCAGAAAATTGCTATTCTTTAGATCTTAAACGTTGTATCATATTTGTTGATGTTATATTCTTCAAGTCGATTTCTTCATCTAAAGAAGTTATGAGCATCCCTCGGTTCCCTTTTGTTATTGTCCTATTACTCATGAATCTCATGTTACCTAACAATGCACTAAGCTTACAAATCCACCACTAACATTCCTTACTTATCATTGGCATGCTCATCCTACCAAAGTTGCTAACGATTGTGTTGGAGTGTGTGATCTAGTTCTTAATGACTCACGTGCTGTTTCAACTCATTTACCTACTACAGCCTAGTGTTTTGCTAGTCCACCCATTACTATAAAGTAAGGTATTCATTCCACTCAAAATCAACATACTATAATTATTTGAATCATCATCATATCTCTCCATCCCATTATGCATTCCTTTTGTCTTTGTTATTGGTGTCAATTCTTAAAACAATAGGTGACGCTTTCTCACACCTTGGATGGTGTTAGGGAATGACTAATAAATGGCAGCTTTGCACTCTAATGGAACTTCCTTTTGGTAAATATGTTATTGGTTATTGTTGGACTTTTGCTGTTAAAGTTGGTCTCGATGGCGAAGTTGGTCGCCTTAAACTTCCCTTTTTGGCTAAGTGCTATTCTAAGAATTTTAGTCTTGACTATGGAGACACTTTTTCACTGGTGACCAAGATATCTTATATACTTCTCTTATCTATGGAGGTTGTTCATTATTGGCCTTTACACCAACTAGATATCAAGAATTACTGGAGGAAGTCTATATGGAGAAATCACCTAGCTTTGTTGCTCAATGGGAGTCTTTTGAAATGGTTTATCATCTAAAACGTGCACTTCATGGTTTGAAACAATCTCTTCGTGCTCGGTTCGAACATTTCAATATTGTTCTATAGGCATTTGGAATGATTCGCAGTGAGGCCATTCATTCAGTATTCTATTATCATTCTTCATCAAAAGATAGCGTCTATCTTATCGTTTATGTGGTTGAATGTTATTAGAAGTCTAGAAGAGGAGGGAATCTATCAATTGAAGTAGCTTCTTTTTCTTTTTTTCTAGACCAAAGCTCGGGCAAGCTCCAGTATTTCTCACTTCTCAGTTATTGAAGTTGACAAGTCTAAAGACAGTGTGATTGTTTCTTGACAAAAGTAAGCTTTGGAGTTTGGACAATCTGGAGGAAGCAAGCTCTTTAGATGCTAAGTTTGAGGATACTCGTATGGATCCTAACATCAAGTTATTGCTAGGACAAGGGGAGCTTTTAGTAAACCTTGTAAGCTATCGAAGGCATTCAGATGACTAAACTATCATACAGTGAGCTGCTCTCATATATCATTTCTTGTTTCTGTTATTGGCCAATTTTTTGGCTCACCATGTGATAGCCATTGGAATGCTGCAAAGCATGCAAAGCATCCAAGTATATCAAGTGATATCGGGTCAAGGACTAATATACATTGATAAAGGATATACTCAAATAGTAAATACTTTAACTTGAAGAGGGAGTGTTAAGCATGCAAATATGTGAATTGTTCGTAGGAGTAAATATAGGAGATTTGTTAGCCTAATTAGTTGGCCAAATTATGATCTAATCTGATGAGGTATTCAAGGAATCATTAACATAAGTACATGATGTTGATGTCGATTGAAGATCACAAACCTTGTCCGACTAAAAGGAAGCTAAACATCGTTCTTAAAAACTATAGAATTTTTTATTACAAACTTTGACCAGAACACAAAAAGCAAAATTTTAGAAAACACTCTTTTAAAGGTCCTTGTATTAATTGTAAGTAGGTAGCTATTAGGATGTTTTATGTGGGATGTATAAAAATTCATGGTTGCCACGATTCGACAACGATTTGGATTGGATGACTTTCAGTGATTCATTAGGATCTTCATTAAGTCTCACTATTTAGATGAACGGAGATATCTCTGTGTTCTTCTACTTCTTCGGTGACAATAACAATAGAACTAGAAGAGTGGATCACCCCTGCTTCAGATTAACATTATGGCGCTTAATTGTTGACTAAGATTTCTTAATGCTCTTCACAATGGACATCTTCTAACTCTATTCTAATAGAGTTTTCCTTAGGTAGCATCAACCACTACCATAGCAGACTTCATACTGTCATTTTATAGTTGGAGAAGGATAAAAGTTTCTTAGTGTGATCTTCCAAGAATGTTGCCATATCTAGCCCATGAATTTTCAATCTTCTGCTTATACATCCACTTGTTCTTCATCTCGTTTGCTTTAGGTACCTTCACTAAGTTTAAGTGTTGTCTTAGGCAGGAAATTCATCTCCTTTTGCATAGCCTTTTGTTATTCATTTAAATCTTTGCCATCCTACACTTCTAAGTTCTTTAGTTCACCTATATCAACTAGAGTCGCATATTGATCATTGTGGTGCCTCATAAAAGGATGTCATATCCTTGATAATTTCCTTGGAGCTTTTTTTTGGGTGTTGTTGAAGATGCACCGCATCCTTGAAGACTTCCTTATTTTTATTTTTATCATTACTTCTTCAATAGTCTCTTTTTTGTCGGCAATGGGGTTTTAAAATTTGTTGCCAACAAGAGCCAAACTATTGTTTTTGTGTTCGATAACCGTAGTGGCTAGTGCTGCATTTTGTTCTTCTTCCTTAATGTCTTCAAAAAAGTCCACACCACGGTCATGGATGATCATATTCTCCTTCGAATCTGACAATGTATACCTTAACTCATCGTCTTTGTAGTCAAGGAAGATACATTCCCTTGTCTTGGCATTCATTTTCACGTTTCACTTTTCAGGCACATGGATGAAGACTCGACACTAAAACATTTGCAAGTGTTTCAAGTAGTCTAGGGGCATTTTGAGTAACCTCTTCCCAAAATGTCTTTAACAACTTGGCTTGCAACAACAATCTCCGGACTTTTTTGACTAGTGTTTGGTTCATTCTCTCTATGATGCCATTTGTGCCTAACTCTTCGACACACTCTTCTTATGCTAAATACTTTGAGCTTGATAGTGTTTGTTAAAGACTTTTATGTATTCATCTCCATTGTTAGTGATCATGCACTTCAGAGACTTTGATTCCCTTTCCGCCAACAACTAGAACTCTTTAAACTTGTTGAAAACAACACTCGTCGACTTCAAGGGGTATGTTGAAGTCAGGTAAAAACGCATGTAATGATCTTAGCAAGTGTACCGACTCTCATTTATAGGAGGAAAGGAAGTCAAGATCAAAGCCCTGGCCCATGCTATCCCAACATATGCTATGAGCATTTTCTCTTTGCATAGAAATTGAAAACAATATAGCTCGCTTTTGGTGGAGGAATTCATCTACATCCAAGGGAATCCACTAGGGCTGATGGAGCGAGTTATGCAAAGCAAAGACATTAGGAGGGTTGGGATTCAAATGTCTTGCAATGTTCAACTTAGTTGTGTTAGGGAAACAATGGTGGCATCTGCTACATGACCACAACTCCCTGGTGTATAGAGTTTTGAAGGGAAGATATTTCCTATCCGACAATATGGAAGATGTGCCCCACGTAAAAAAAAGGAAAAAAAAAAGAAAAAATAAAAAAAGAAATGAGGAATCAAGATAAAGGGGTCTCACAAAATATTTAGAGCAACAATTAATTTACACTCAATAATAAAAGATAGACAGCAAAGCAATTTCAAACAAGTTCCAAATGAGTGGTAACTCCAACTTGGATCAAATAACTAGAATTAATTGAATTAAATAAAAGAATTCACTTGAGATGATGAAGAATTTGAGTACCATGATGTAATTTTCCCAAACAAATAAACTCTAAGCGGCCAGTGGTATTCGGGCTCGGTGGTGTGGTGTGCTTCGAGTGAGCTTGGGGAGCCGAACGTCATGAATGCAACAACATGGGCAAACCATGTACTCGTGGGAAGATCAGAGTCTAGCATGGATGTGGGAAAAGCAGCTTGGGTGCACGCAAGCAATACGACTTGAGCACAAGTGATGTTTGAGATTAATCGGTTGACTAGAAGTTGCCGAACGCAGTTCGACGGCGTGTGCTGTGGTTATGGAGTGTGCCTTGACTATGCGACGTGCAGTAGAGCAGCATACGACTAGTGGCAGAGTTGCTTACTATCAGTGTCAAGCTAGTGTAGATGGTGGGGACGGATGTAGGCAATGAGGATGGCAACGACAACTTCACGGATTGGTGGTTGCCACATGAGTGCAATGGAGGCTTTGGCTATGTGTGAGAATGGCAAGGTTGGTGACAGTATTTGGCGAGTGAATGTCAAGGGAGAACAATAGCGGGAAGAGGGGAAGGAATCAATTAGGATGAGACGAGCTTGAGCTGGTGGAGTGTAGGGATTCTCAAAGTGATGCAGAGCATCACCCCTACCAACTTCAGCGTCTACAGCATCACCAGCTCAGGACGACTTAACATTGTCACCAACCTACTCTAGTTTATTTTATTTCATTTTATTTTATGTCGCATGTATTTTATGTTTTTATCATGGATTATCATAGAATATTTATTTTTTGTTAGTGAGGAGTGATTTAACTTTCTTTTGTTTTTAGAAAGGAATACAATTGTAATTAATTTGGGTTGGGAGAGTGAGGGGAAATGTCTATAATGAGTGAAAATATATGATTGGGTTTTGCGGTTTGTTTATGGGAAAATAGTGTTAGTGAGCCTTAACCACCCTCCAAATTCTTTTAAATTAGCCCACTCCCCNCCTTAAAATCAAGGGCTTGGATCAAGGTTATTACTAATTGATGGGTGAGATTAAGTGGTGGGGTTTATAAATGGAATAGGGGGTTAGTTTGAAAGGAGCCTTATTGTTATTCTACGTCATATTTGGAGAGAAGAAAGAGGGAGAGAGCTCCCATTTGCTAGGTCCACCATCGGCCAACCCTTCCCCTTGCGGCCGCCAAGTCTCACTGCTGCCGCGACCTCTTGGAGGAACCGTTCAATGTGATGTTGGATGGCTTGATTTGGTGAGACACGGGATCACTATTTCTTGTGACAAAGCTTCTGTTTTGTGGTGGAATGGTGGTATCATCCCTAGTTATCATTTTTCTATGTTTCTCCCAATATTTCTGTGGGTTTTTGTTATTATTTGCTCTCCTAAAACTACTTGATGTCTGAGTTTTATTCTTGCTAATTTTCCTATTATTTTCCTTTCCAAATATCATGAAAACTTAATAATCCTATTAGGTTTTTGCTATTTTTCATATTTTTTTATCTTATGAATAAGTGTATGGTTGTATGGTATTGGGGAAGCTCATGCATGGGTTAAAATGCTATATGTTTGGTTCCAATTTATAATGTTTCTTGCTTAATCTACTTGATATATTGGAGATTTCATGGTTAATTTAAGCTTCTTATGAATGTGGCTTGACACTTATTTTATCTCTATGCCTAAGTGTGTGTCTCTTTGGATGATCCATATAATATTGAACTAGTTAGTTTGCGGGATTTAATTCCAATCTCCATGTGAAACTCTTCCTAGTAGTTGCATGCTCAGTGTTTGCTGAAATGCCTCACATAATATAAGCATTTAAATTTTAGTTTCCTTTAGGTTGCATTAATCCTACATCACAAGACCTAAGCCCTTCTTTGTCTAAGATTGATTCAATTTAGAATCAAACAATTTCAAGGAAAAAGACAAATTTTAGTTCATCAAAGTTAACGAAATATGATTATAGGAATGTGTTTATATAAACCTCTATACATAATGAGTTAATAAAATAATAATACATCATATCACAATTTCTTTGCACAAACGAAAAAATACTAAATGTCATACCTAATGCTACACACAAAGTAAGAAATGACTGACGCAAAATTACTTCAAGAAATTAATAAAATTAAACCCCAAAATGGAATATCCCCTTTAATGAGAATCATTTTGTTATACGAGATATTCAATCAGCCATATCAACAATCTTTAACAACCGACTTTTCAAGTTTGTCTCTATTAATTAATCCAGATCAAAGCAATACGATCATATTTCGACTGCCAGCAATAAATTCTATTAAGAATGAATCGTTGATTAGCTGCCATAGTATACCCATCATATTTCCAAACCTTCTTGGAGTAACATCGATGAAGGTACAAAGTATGGCTTTCCACCAAATGACCTCTATTCCACTTCGTGAACATTAAGGTACACCTCCTGGGTTTTTGAAGGTGGTGTTACGAATGGTGCTCTTGTTTGCTTTTCTAAAAGACAATATAGTTATCAAAGGTACCTTTGAGTGTTGGTACCAAGCTTCTTTGTTTGAGTGCTTCCATGCCTTTCATGCTTATATGGCCTAGCCTTTGGTGTCACTTTCTTTTTGACTTTTTCTCCAGAAACTCCAACCATAGACTCACAGCAAACCTTGGTCTTCAGCTTGTAGAGGGGGCAACACTTCACGTCTCTTGTTGTGATAGGAGCACCCTTTACAAGCTTTTATGGACCCTTGTTGAAGGTATTGTTATACCATTTTTCATCCAACTTCTCATAGAGATGAAGTTTAAATGAATATCGGGCATTTTGAACATCTCTCATCCTCAACTTACAACCAAGGTTGGTCTTTATCACAATGTCTTCCTTGCGAATGATCTTCATCATGCCTTCATTGCGTATCTTGATAATTCTGAAGTCAATCGACATGAGTTGAAAAGTTTTCTTTATGACTTGCGACTTGGCAAGAAGCTTTGTAGCCTGCATTTCATATCATGTCTTGGCAAGTCAAGCACTCAACACTTTCTTCATCGGTAAGCATTAACATGAATTGTTCTTCGATACAATGGCTGTGGTGCTCAAAGAGAGTGTTATGGGCTTTTGTTTTTCTTTCTTCAAGTCCCTCTGCAGCTTATGGCAATCCCTTCTTAGGTGACCTGGCTTGTTCCAATGTTATCACATGAAATCTTTCTTCGAGGAAGTTGACTTTCCTCAAAACTTGTCTCTTTTGGGACTTTCTCTATTCTGACTTCTCTTTCTTCCTTATTGTCGATTAGGGCCTTATTGCTCGAAAATCTTAGAGACTTTCAAGTTATTTTGTTCAATATGTTTACAACAATGAGGTTCATGAAGAGAACTCCATCTGTTGATGTATTGCTGAAGGAGACCACGAAATTTTCCCAATTCTTCAATAGTGAAGAAGGTGGCCATGCACTTCGCCATTGAACTGACTCATCTTTGTCATCGTAAGTTGATTTGTGACACTTTGTATCTCATTGAGATGATATGAGATAGAAGTACCTTTCCGAAGTTTCATTCTAATCATGAAGGCTTTATTGTTTGCATTCTTCCTTTCTTGTAAGCCTTCCAACTTCTTCCAAAGATCGTGAGCAGTCTTTTTCTTTGCTTGGTAGAATACGCCTTTATCTAGCCACACCCTCATATAACTGAGAGCTGTTTCATCCAAATCCTATTATTCATCTAGCTTCATGTCTGCTAGTTTTTTCATGATGTCTAACAATGGTAGATTCAACTTCTTGCATCTCAGGAAGTCCTAATTTCTTTGCTTATAGATGTCGTAGTTCCTATCCAAGGTCACCATCGTGGTAGTCATCGCAGGTTTTCCATCTTCGCAGCTTTGCAATGCTAAACCTCTAATACTTGTTAGCATCGATAGAAACCACCATTCTTGAAGATCTCTATTCTTATAGGATTTGAATTTAGTGCAAATGACTTATTGAAGAGTTATAATGGTTTTTGTATAAGTCTCATTGCTTAGACAAAAATAGAGATCTCTTTTTGTTCTTCTACTTCTCCGGCGACAGTGACAACTGGAAAACATGATCATCTCTAGTTCAGATCAACATCGTTGGACTTAATCTCTTGATAAACATCTCTTGATACTCTTGACAGTGGACTTCCAACTTCATTGTGGTAGAGGCTCCCCTAAGCAACATCAATCACAGCATCAAACTTCACACTATCTCCCTTTTATAGCTGGGGTATGGTAACGATTTCTCCATGTCATCTTCGAACTTGAAAAACTAAACCAAATCCGAATAAATCAAACAGAAGGTTTTGGTAAACTGAACTTTCAGGTTCAGTTTTTGCTTCCATTCTATAGAAATTGATGGTTTCAGGTTAGGTTTTTAGTATAAAAAATCATTGGTTAATTGAACTTGTTTACCCTACCTATATTAATTTGCTATGCATGCCGAAATATTTTATTAAGTAAATAGTGATAGTGTGATGTCCTAATCTCCTTTGTGCTATTTCTCTCCTTTATATTTGCTCGCACGATCGCACACATACAATGTCACAGTCATCAGTCCACTTGCATTTTTTTATTGTATGCTTAAGTTTGTGGATTAAATTTTTATAACCTAAGAGTACTTTTGAATTTTTAATTTATGAATGCAACAGTAAACATCTTTTCTTTTGTGCAAAGGATAACATAACTTTTATAATTTAGGTATAACTTTTTGTATGCATGGAATAGTTCATTAATATTCTTGATTATATTTATATTTAATATTATTGTGAGAATTATTTTTCTTCCCTTCAATAATAAGAATTCTCCTTTTCTTCTTATTTCAACTCCAACAATATGCAAAGGTTGGTATGATAATTGCATTGACCTATTTTCCCTCTGACAAGCTTAAACACACAGTTTAGTGTTGATAATAAAAAAAAAAACTCTTTTATCATATGTGTTTGGGATTGAGTTTGTGAATTTATCTAACCAATCTTTTGTGATTAAACTACTTTTGTGGTGCCAATACTTCATTACGTGATTCTTTTTACAATTGCAAATCAACTCTTTTGTACTTTACATCACCTTACAGTGGCAGAATGTATTTCATAGTCTAAAATATTGTTCCTTATTACCTTTCCAAGAAGCTAAATTATGTAACTCTGATTTTCAGATCGGTAAAGATGACCGGAAATCAACAGAAAACCTTTCTAGCAATTTACAAGGATCTGGACACAGCGATAAATCTCTAATTAGTGTTGATATTCCAGATATTCTCTCGGTCTCTGCTTGTGCAGACCTGACGTTACCCCCTGGTGCAGGACTCTGTATAGACACTGTTCAAGGACCTGTTTTCTTGGTAAGGTCTCCTAAATGCATATGAAGACTCCCATTCTGATGAATAAATTTATTCTGACAAAGATGAGTTTGGTTTCTGGCTATGATTACTTTGTTTTTTTTATGGATCTGGCTATGATAACTATCTCCATCCACAAAGACGAATCCTTCTTGTGTTAAGGATGCAAATTTCCTTCAAGCACTGCTCTTATGGAAACTTTCCCTGTGCAAACTGAAATGGTTTGATATTGCTGATGCCACTTACAGTTTTTTGTAGACTGGACTAATTTTTTACAATTTGAACCATTTAAACTCGTCTTTTGGATTAGTGATTCTGATGTATGTGTACATGGATGTTTCCCTCTCTTAGATGATCACGCTGCTTATTTGGCTGTAAGGTTGAGCTTAATTTTATTTAATCTTAATATAATGTTTCTCTGAGAAAAAAATGAAGTTTTAAATTCTTTTAAAATTATTCACATACGATGTGTTGGCTTTTTTCTTAAAGAAAATTTTGCGCTGTTAAAATTTAGAATTGGACGGTTGCCTTATCGACGTGATTGTGAATTTCAATATATTTTCCATAAACCCTTCTGCAAACGTATGCTGATGCCTTTCTGATTTCAGGTTGCAGACGCGTGGGAATCTCTGGACGGATGGCTAGACGCAATACGACTTGTTTACACAGTTTATGCGAGAGGAAAGAGCGATGTTCTTGCTGGTATATTGGCCAGTTGATTCCCCGAGTGTGAACTTACTTCCACCATGAATGCATTCGAAGTTTGGTGTTGGCATACATACTGTATGTCATCACATTCCTCTGGCTTTTCCTGCTTACATGTTTTTGCTCTTCTAGAATGCATAGTTATGCTCTGAGTATATTTTCAGCTATTGCTGTTTTTTAGCTAATTATCTGTATAGGGAGATATCCCATTATGACCTGATGAGAAAATTCTTCATACCATCTTACCTTTCTGTCAGCTTCTGTTGTATTTTCAATTATTTCAGTTATACTGAACGTAAATTGTATGAAATATGTTTTCCAGACTTGTCTCCCACTAATAAAAAAGGTGCAATTGCATATGCAAATCCTGAAACTTCAGTGAATTACACATTTACTCTTTTAACTTTTGTAAATACTACAAAACACTCATTGAACAATCAAAATTGCACATGCTATTTTTTATTTGGGAAATTTACATATGTCACCATCAAAGATTTATTATTTTCAGGCGACACTCTCAAAGTTCATTATTTTCATGTAACACTTCTAATTTTGGGGTGAATTTACAGGCAGCATCCTGCTTTTGAAGTTAGATAGGGGTGCTGCATGAAAATAATGAATTTTGAGGGTATCGTCTAAAAATAATGAATTTTTGATTGTGATAGATGTAAATCACCTTTTTATTTTTACTCTAAAAGGAGGCTGGTTCAACTTTACCAATAGACCAGTTCATTGCAGTTCAAGTCAATTCAAAGTGGTTTAAATGGAGTCACGGTTGTGGGACTCAATCTGACTAGTTAGGTGATCAGTTCACGGTTGGATTAATTGAATTGATTGGTTTGATCTAATTTTTAAATTATTGGTTTTAATAATTTGATATAAATTAATTATTATTTTAATATGTATGTAAGATATAAAATAAAATGAAGGATTGCTGGGCTCTTATTTATGAAAAAAAAAACTGTTAATCGATTCATTTCCTCCAGGGTATGCAAGTTGCTAGGCATTTTATTTATGGATAAATAGCAATTAGGTCTTACTTTAAATTTTTAATAAGTATTGTAGAAAAAAATTAATATTTATATTAAGAAGGAAAAATATTTTTATTGAATATTTTAATTAACATTAAAATAATTATTTGCATATTAATTCAAATTATAAAATTAAAATTTCGAAAATATAAAAATTTAGTTGCATGTAAGTTTAAATTAGAGGCACTTTAATTAAAGTAATTATGAAGATCAATATGGTGGGAGTGAAAGCAGTCACGATGTGGGAAAAGCAAGGCTGTCGCTTTTTTTTTTTTTTTTTTTTTTTTTTGGATGGAAAAACTTTTGTTGTGTTGGCCGAGATCGCTCCACCTGTCCCTTTCCACCATTAATTCAGGGCGCATATTGGGCGGTAGAGACCGCCAATTCCTCCATAGAACCAATGCCATTAAAATTTGGATAAATTACACTCAGGTCGCTGAATTTAAAGCTTAATAACATACAAATTCAAATTTTAAAAATTATAACATCGGGATTTCTGAGTTTTAATAAATTATAAAATAAGTTTTTTTAATTTTTTTATTATTAAATTTTTTTAAAAATTATTATTATAACTTTCCCCCTCTCTCTCCTCCCGATCCCCACGCGGCCTCTCGCGTGTGCGGGGATCGAGAGAAGAGAAAGGAGGAGGTATATAATGATAATTTTTAAAAAAATTTAATAAATAAAAATAAAAAAAACTAATTTGATAATTTATTAAAACTCAGGAATTTCGATGTTATAATTTGTACCTGTATGTTATTAAGTCTTAAACTTAAGAACCTGGGTGTAATTTACCCTTAAAATTTCCTCATTTTCCATTCTTCAAATCATTCTATGATTGACCTTCAATTGAAAATCTGAAGTTTTTATTTGACCCCTGTAGAACTTTAATCAATATTATAGGTGAGTATTATAGATGGGTGATATATATTCTTATCCAAATATAGATCGTTGATAGGAGATCTCGATGACGAGATTAGAAGGCCTTGATCTAACAGGCGATCATATCTTGCAGAAAGACTTGAGTAAGAAAATAAGGAAACGAAATGAGCAAATGGATTTACGTGAAAAACTTTGAAAAGAGAAAAACTAGAGAGGTTGCTCAGAATCAGAGAAGATTGCTTCATTATCGATAGGAAACTTTCTCTGATGGAACACTTGAAATGAGTTATAGCAACTAAAAGACTCAAGTGAATCTAGACCCAAGAACTTGAGATGCTTGGAGCTTTACAGTGGCTTCTCTATTTGTACTACTGAGGTCACAATAGTAATTTCAAAGACAGACAATTCTGCTAATTTTTAGTCAGCAATTGTTCAAGAATAAATTAACGATGATTAGGTAGCTTCTAAAGGAGTGATTGGCATCTCCAAGCGGCGCCAAGGTGATCGAACGACCCTCTAATTCTGGTAAATAGCTGCGCAAACAAAGATTGAGGCAATCTCGTTTAAGTTGTGAACTAAGTATTGGGACATCAACAGCCAAAATAGATATGTGACTAGGACACTTTATTTTGAGAGGGCGTTGACATGTCACAGGTTGAGACAGCCATATCGAACCACGTCTTCAGACGCCACCCTTTTGTTGAGGTTACTTTTAAGTCGAGACACAACCAGACATATCGAGATACTTTCAGTTGGGGTTGAATATATCGATATTTAGTTGGATATATCAAGATGCGTCCAGTCGGGGTTTGACTTGAAGCCAATCGTATGCAAATGGAGATGTTCGTCTTCATCAACTTTGCTATTAGTTAGATATTAGTATTATTTAAAGGACTATATTACATATCCCCAAATCAAAAAAAAATTAAGACTTTTGGGGACAATAATATATAATAAGTTTTTAATTAAAATTTATCATATTATCATCTTAATTCATTACCTTATTATCTGCTTGATTTTAAAATGACATAAGTTTTTGACCACAAATTTACTTACATATCCACATGACGCATTAATCATAAAACTATAAGTTGTTAAATAATAACTTCTTATAGATTTAAAATAAAAAAAAAACAATTCCATAATTAAATTTCTTTTAATAAATCAGTATTAATCTTACACAACTTCTCAAAAGAAAAATTACTAGTTAAATTTATTATCCACTGTCTAGTGAATAAATGCTGTCTGTATATAGATTATCTACTGCACAATAATTTCGTCAATAAATTTTTTTGTTATTTTTTAGATTTATGTTGAAAAAATTTTAAATCAATGACTTCTATTTATGAAAAAAACAAGTCAATTTTTATATGAAATTTTTTGAACAAAAATTCATTGGTGTTTTCAAATTCACTAATATAATATTATTTTTAAAAAAATTAATTATAATTAAAAATTTAAAAAAAAAAAATAAAGAAGGTTATAATTACGGGCGTGATGAGGTCTAGTAAGTCGAATAATATTGATAGAGCTAAAGAGTTTTGTTGAGTTTAAACACGAGGAAAAAATGTCGTTTAATTACTTCTTTTTCTTCTATTTATAGCATTTTTTTTAAAAAAAAAGCTGATGTTCTTACATAGTGTGGCTAGCTCTCTGAATTTATTAGAATTTTGCTAATAATATTAGGGGTTTTTTTCTTCTAATATTTCGAGTGCTCAATTTTTATAATTAATTATTAATGTGATTGATATTTTTTATCATTTAAATAGACGGTCAAGATTCTTTCTCCATTTTTGTTTAATAAAAAGAATTTCTGAAAGCAGATAAAGTTGAAAACAGGATCTGCCTTTCACCAGGGCCAATCACGTCACATCTCTGCGCCACGTCCCCACATGGAAAGATGTCGCTCACAGCTCTAAATGCCAACAATCTCAATTATTGCTCAGGGTGGAAATTTTTAGTTAAATTAAATTTAATTATAAGTGACATTTTTTTCATAAAATTTTATATATTTATTTCTAACATATTTTTTTAATGTATTTATATATAATTTTTTTTAATTATAATTTATACAATTTTTAATATATATTGAGTCAATTTTCAATATATTATATATTATTAATTATTTTAAAAATAATATTTAATAATAAATATTAATAAATTTAATTTTAAATGTATAAATTTTTAATAATTTATAAAAAAAATTAAATTAGAGCGGACAGTCCGACATTGCTGTCTGACACTGGTGGGATACCGGGATGATTCATCGGCTTGGGTATTCTGCGGCTGAGGAGCTGCGTAAGTTAAACTTCACCAACAGTTTCATTATAATTATTAGAAGCGCAGCGAGAAAGTCGTTGGGCCTCGGGTAAAGTGAGACCAACAGGGAAATGGCAGCTACGGCCGCGGAGGAGGGGACTGTGGCGGTGAGCTTACCACCTTCCTCCCTCCACAAGAACGCCTCCCCTTTTTCTTCGTCCTTCCGCTTTCTCCGCTTCGCTGAGCATCCAAATCCCTCTCCGAACCCCGCGAATGGCTTTGAGCTGGAAGAGGGTGACGTCGTCTGGTCAGCGGAACTTTACTCCGATCTCTCCGCCGGCGGAGATTCGCCTGATTCTTCCCTCCCGGCCTCAGGATTCGACGATTTCTCCCCCCGATTTCCCTCGCATCGCCGGCGCCGAACCTTCGCGTCGCAGAGATTCGGTCTCTCCGCCGCCCTAGCGGAAGATCGGGGTCTGCTACCACTTCAGCAGCCCCGGGCGGCGATCAACTTGCCGATCGGAAGGGGGGCGGCGGCGGCCGCTGCTGCTGCAGGGGGGAGCAGGGCGTTTCGTCAATCGGCGCCGGTAATTGTTCCGGCGTGGCCGAAGGTCCGGCAACAGCAGGGCGGATCGCTGATGGAGGTCGAGGAAGGCGGCGAGGAGGACCAGGAGGAGGAGATGCTGCCGCCGCACGTGATCGTGGCGAGATCGCACGTGACGACCTTCTCTGTGTTCGAAGGAGTGGGGAGAACCCTGAAGGGGAGGGATCTCCGGCGAGTGCGGAACGCCGTGTTCCAGCAGACCGGCTTCCTCGATTGATTCCTCCTGAAGCTGGGAATTTTTGTAGATCGATGATGGTGGAGAAAATAAAGGATTCAAATCTCAGGTATGTACGTTATTTTCTCTCTCTATCATTCATAAATTTTTTGAAACTATGATTAATAAGTTTGTATGTTGGGTTTATATCTTTAATAATCTTGAAATTAAATATGTGTTTGATAATCTATAAAACTATAAAGAATTTTGTGAGCTCTATATATATGTATTTTAAGTACTTGTTCTATGTTTGAAGGATTGATGCATGATTTGGGATAAAAAATATTTGTACAAGTATTGCTTGTTTTCAATTAATAGTAAAATTTTAATTTTAATTTTAAAATTTGTGTGATATGTGAAATAATATCAAGATGCGTTTGAGATAAGGAATATAATCAATTTTTATTTTGAGGTGTGTTTAAGATTTAAATTAAGATAATATTTTTATATTATAATTTATGGGAGACGTAAAAGAGGGTGAAATTTAATTATGAAATATCATGTATTATATAAATTTTAATATTTAAGATTCTTTTAAATAAAAAATCAAAATTGTCTTGCCTATATTTTTAGCTAAAATTTTATTGCAATTAATGTAATTTTTAATAGTACAAATAAATTTATTTTATATTTTACATAAATTTTAATATAAAAAATATTTTTAAATTTATTTTAATATATATTTTACATAACTATTAATGCTGTTATATATATATATATTTCAAATGAATTACTTCCAAATGAACTAGAATTCTGAATAGTTTATCATAAAAAAACTTTTATTTCAAATAAAGTACTTTTTAAAACATCATTTTTTTAAAAAAAAAATTATTTATAGTCTTAATAAATAATTCTACTTTTTGAATCAAATTTAGAATATTTTATGTGATATTATTGTCACATATATTAAAATGTTATTTTTTATATGATAATGTTCTTGAATTATTACTATTTTTTATTTCAAAAAATTCCATTTACAGAATATGAAAGCCAATCCAAAAACTTGGTGAGGCATACATAAATAGCACGTTAATATTGAATATTTAGAATATAACATGAGTGCCATCAAAAGATAGAAAATGATATAAAACTTTTAAAATTAGCCCTTAAAAATTTAAAGATTTTTAGGTCCTATTTGGCGTAATGATCAAAATTAAGATCAAAATAGTATTATTTTAAATAATAATAATAATAATAAATAAGTTTTTATTATATTATATATAAATTTTAATATAAAAAAATATTATTTTATTTCATATACTCAATTATTTTTAATGAAATTATCAACTTTATTTCACACTTTACACTAAAACATTTGAATCATGTATTTTAGTCCACGATGTGAAATACAATCAATAATTTTATTGAAAATAATTGAGTATGTGAAATAAAATAATATTTTTAGGGTAAATTACATAGGGGCTCTTGAGGTTACAATGACGCTGTAAATAGATCCTATATTTTGAAAAGCCTAGATTTGGGTTTTCAAGTTTGTGTTTACTCTGTCGTTTGGTCATACGTCTGAAATTTGTTGGCTTTTTACTATTTTACCCTCAAATTTTTTACTCATTCTCCACATTGTTCTAAAGAATTTTGAGAGAGTTATAAGGGCATTTTGGTCCATATAAATATAACTAACAGTTAAATTTAATCGTTACTGTCTAATTGAATTATCCAAAAAAGCGATATTTAAACTAAGGGGCCAAATGACAGTGTAAACACAAACTCAGGGACTCAAATTTAGGATTTTCAAAACGTAGAACCTATTTATAGCGTTATTTTAACCTCAGGATCCTCTGTGCAATTTATCCTATTTTTTATATTAAAATTTATATATAATATAATAAAAATTTATTTAATTATTTATTTATTATTATTATTTTTAAATTAATATCAGTTTGGTCCTCGCCCCAAACAGGACTTTAGGTTTTAGCTTAGCTAATAATTAAGGGAATGATATAATGTATTATCACCTCAAATCATGGTTAAAATCAATACTTGAAGGTCTTACAATGTTTGAGAATAATTGTGGGGGCTATATTGTATTGTTCGTAAAAGATTTACTTAATTGTCCTCGTTTAATTTGAGGTAATTTTTTGTCCTAATATAAATTTTATTTGTAAAAATCAATTTTATTGTACATTTAATATAAATATAAATTTTAGAATTAATTTTATTTCATATATTATGTACTTTTTAAAATTAAAATGAAGTTCTATGATATTAAATTTTAAAAATAAATTAATTTTTTTCTGTTTTTTAAAAAAATTCAAACCAGATGAGACAATTATCTCAATATAGAAAAAAAAAATTAACTCAATAACAATTTATATTAGCGGTGCTAGCTCAATTTAGGTCCTGTTTGGTGCGAGAATCAAAATTAAGATCAAAATAGTATTAATTTAAAAAAGAATAATAATAATAATAAATAAATTTTTTTAATTATTTTACATAAGTTTTAATATAAAAAAAAATATTATTTTACTTCATATATTTAATAATTTTTAATAAAAATATCTATTTTATTTCACATTCTAGATCAAAATATTCAAATTAAGTATTTTGGTCTAGGATGTATAATAAAGTTAATTTTTTTATTTAAAATTATTAAATATGTAAAATAAAATAATATTTTTTTATATTAGAATTTGTGTAAAATGATTAAAAAAAATTATTTATTTATTATTATTATTATTATTATTATTATTATTTAAATTAGTATTATTTTGGTCCTCACGTCAAACAAGGCCTTAGGGTTAATAGTTTAATCTTGAGTTGATTAGCCTCAACTTAAAATTAAATTTATTAATTCGATCTTGATTTGATAAAAAGAAGGAATAAGAAGAGTTCTATTTAATCTCGATTCAAGTTAAGTTTAGCTTATTTATTATCGATTCAAATTTGATTTGAGCTAAAATTAATTCAATTTTCAATTAATATTTGATCTTCTAGTTAAATGTATTAATTTTATATATAAATATATTTATTTATTCAATCAGTTTAAATTATAGTTATTTATTTTATTAAAAAAAAACAATTAGTAATTAATATGATTTGAATAAAATTTATAAAAAAAATTTTAATAAAATATTTAATTAAGCTATTATAAAAATTTAACATATTAAATTTAATTATATATATATATTTATAAAAAATATTTTTTATTTTTTTAATTAATTCAATTTTAAGGCTTCTCATTTCGATTCTATGTCAGGTTTAGATTGATAGAAATCTTGAGTCATGAAATTAACTCGTTAGTCGACTTGCTGGACCGAGCTGAGTTCGATTTGATCTAAAATTTAATTCATTTTTTGTGAGATTTTTAATCTTTGAGTGAAATTTAACCGCCTTAATCAATGTGTAATGTTATTTTAATGGTGTTAAATTTCAAGGAGTCTCTTTTTAAGTGAATTTTGTTTGTGCTCTCCATAAAAAAATGTAGTCATTTTACTTGTTTAAATTACATATAAAAATTAGAACACTTATATATGATATTACATATTGTGATATTAATATACAAATAATAATATTTATCTACTGGCTTAGTATTTGAATTAACCAGTATCCATTTGATTATATATTAAGCCCTCAATATTATTCCTCAAAATAAGTGGTATTAAAGTAATGGCTTAACTGAGATTAAGTATTCATATAGATAATTTTAAAATACAATTAGCTCTTTGTATGTGTATGTATTTAATGTTTTAAAATTACTTATTAAAGAGGGAGTAAATCGATTATGGATGGGTACTCATAGGAGAACAGAGGGGAAATTGTTAAGAGACATTTGACGATAAGCTTGTACCTGTTTGGATAGATCGTTATAAATTATTGAAGTATGTCGTTTACGGTATATAAAATATTCAGCCAGAGTCGCTTCCATAAATAAGGGTCTTTCATGGTTATGCTAAATCATTGATTCGTCATGTAACATCTCGAAAATTTAGATTTTGATGTGTATTATAAATTATAATTGTATGTACAAATTTGGGTGATAAATAATATTTACGGTATTTTGGTATAGAAAATATAAAAGAAATTGGGTAACGGTCGAGGTAAAAATCGAGGTCGTTACAGGTGGTATCAGAGCGGATTGAGAACCTTAGGGTGAGTGATGCGGGACCGATGAATAATTATGTAGTTTAGAGATCAGCAATATTACAAAGCAGATTTTTACAAATTAATGCTTGAATATCAGAAAATAATTTTGTGATGACTAAGAAATTAATTAAGCCCCTAAAATCAATTACTTTTAAAATTTTAAATAAATTAGATCGAAGGTAATTGAGAAATTACCAATTCAAATTAGGGCGCAATCTGGTTTTTCAATAAATCAGAAACAGGGAACAGGATTGAGGGTCTCACAATATTTAACCAACAGTAATTTAAATTCGCTCAGTAATGAACATAGGTGGAATAATTTCGAGCAAATCACAAGCGAGCATAAAAATTCAGATTATTCGATTTTATCAAGTTAAAGGATTTGTCAAAATTAGTACCTGAGTCAGAGAATCCAGGGACCGAACTGTAATTTTCTCAAATTAGGGCTCGGGTGCAGGCGCGCGTGTCCACGGGTGAGGCGCGTGCGGGANGGTACGTCCGATGGAACGGCACGAGGGCGTCGAGCGGAACCGTCGTGCGCGCGTCGGCAGTCAGCGAACTGGATGCAGGAAGGCAGGCTAGCAGGCAGAGTAGATGAGGAGTCGAAGTGAATGCAGGAGGGTGTAAGACGAATGGAATTGAGTCCGGAGTGAAGAGCTGGGCGGGTGGAGTTTAGGGATTCTCACCCAAGGCCCAAGCCCTTCCCTATCCAGGATATCGATTCATTCCAGAATCAAATAATCTCAAGAAGAAACACAAATCAGATTTATTCAGCATTAAGAAAATAAGAGTAACAGGGAGGCGTTTATATAGGCCTCCATACAGACAGACTCAAAAAGAAAAATACATGATGTAATAAATTTCTCACACAAATGAGGAAATACTAGATAACATGCCTAAAATAATAATCACTGAAATAGAAATAACTAATACAAAATAAATACGAGAAATAAAATCATCCCAAAAATGGAATCTCCAATCAATCAGAATGAATAGGAGATTTTCAATCCATCGAGTCAGCGATCCGCAGCACCCATCTTTCCCAATCTGTCCTAATAGTCAATCAATCCAAATCGAAGCAGCATGGCTAGATCTCGGCCATCGACGATAAACTCTGCCAGGAATGAATCGACGGTCGATCGTGGTGCCCCCACCAGTGAGTGTGGGTAGAAATTTTAAGAGAAATCATTTGTCATAACCCGTATGAGAGTTTGAAACTAATAAGTTTGGATATTGTATCAGAGTAGCACAGCGGAAGCAAATTGAAAGATTTAACTTGCCAGAAAAATTTTAAGGACAAAATTTCTTAAGAGGGGGAGAATTGTAACATCTCAAAAATTTAGATTTTGATGTGTATTATAAATTAGAACTGTATGTACAAATTTAGGTGATAAATGATATTTACGGTATTTTGGTATAGAAAATATAAAAGGAATTGGGTAACGATCGAGGTAAAAATCGAGGTCATTACACGTCAGGTGTCTACAATATTATTATTTCATTTTCTAGTCTTACCACCAAATGAAAATCTTTTTTTTTTCAAAACTAGAATTTATAGATCCAATGTCATATTCAGTTAAAATTTATAATACATGTGTAGGGTCCCTTGCCTCACGGATGTATTAGAAATGATCTCTTGGGACGGATATAAAGCTAAGCAAATTGCTTCTGCGCTGAGAACGGAGGATTGTGTAGGTTGTAAGAGATGTGAATCTACTTATCCAATAGATTTTTTTGAGTGTTCGTGTTTATTTAAGTACACGTGAGAATAATTCTTCTGTTTTTTATATTCTATTACATTTGGAAGTGCTAATAGTAAAAAATTGCTTATAAAGTTTTACAAAATGACAATTTGGTGAATTATACGAGTAAATGGCTTCATGCGAGGTAATTTATATATATATATATATATATTAGGTTTTTTTATTAAAAGTTGTGAATAATGTGAAATAAATCTAGTTATTATATTGAGATATGTGAGGGATGTGATATAAATTAGTTATTTTAATAATGTGTGCAAGATGTGAAATAAAATTAATTTTTAATATTAAATTTTATGTGTGATGTGCTACATTAAGTTAAAATTAAATCAAGTTAATTTTTAACTTTCAAACAAACAGGGCATAGGGATATATATAATGAGAATTATTTTAGATTGGATGATCAATAAAGTGTTAATATAGAAACATTAGATTGGTTCTCGGGGATATTAAAAACACGGTTGATGAATAACTTTCAACTCAAAAATTAAGTCAACTTGTTAATTAATGATCATTTAATGTGATATTGTTCTTATGTGCGTTTCAACACTATATTATGAAAGTGATAGAATGTCTATAAAATTATTATAGCTGAAAAACAAATATTAAAATCAATAAATAGTTACATTATAATGAACTATATTAGAATTTAAGGTAAATTCTTTGTGTCTATCATCAATCATTAGAGACTCATCTACAAAAGTATAAGTCTACGTCATAGTACTGAGGAACGGAAGGATCACATTAAAAATGACTTGAAATATTACCAAAAAAACTTGAATCATTTATACTTATAAAGAATGTTACTTTACATTAAGTTTAACTGAGAAGATAAGTTCATATAATTGATTTTAAATAGTCGAGATTAAATCTTTGAATGTTAGTGTTGTGATAGATGGTAAGTTATCATTAAAATATAGATATGATGTGATAACTTATAGTCAAAAAGGACGAGGAATAACTGTCCCTTGATGTTTATGATGAGAATTACTGGTGTGCAAGGAGCTACTTCTAGTAGACTTTTAGGCCTAGTGAGTAGTGCAAAAAGTAAAAAGTCAATTATTCTGTATCAAAAAGAATAAAAGTTTATAAGTTGTATAAGTAAATAATGTGATTATACAGACATTTTTTAGGATAAAATTTTGAAATTAATAATGTGAACATCACAATTAAATATTATTGAGTAATATTGTCTTAAGATGAGTGACCTTAAAGGGAATACTCAAATCACATAATTTGAGTAAATTAAAATAGCTAATAACTTTACATTTAGATCACATAATATTAAACAATACATCTGAATCTCATTCGTTATGCCTGCCACAATATTGCAAAGACATTGTGGAGGTAAGCATCTATGATTGCGATGAACAAAATTAGTATCAAAACTTTTTGAGTGGAAGTCTTTTGCAAGATAAGTCTGGCTAACTTTAAGTCGAATTTTGGACCACTAATGCAGCATGGGGTTGGTAAAATCACCTTTTGAGATCTACTGTCACTATTTACCTCGCAAAGGCTTTATGGATTTGCCTTTAAAAGATGCTTCAATAAATTAACACGAAATCTTATGTATAATATTCGATTAATGGGTGGGTCAAGTTTGGTATAGTCGAATCTATGCGAACTTGAGTATCGATCGAATTGTCCGAGCTTAGCCTCAGACCAGGACTCCAGCTAGGCTTTGTTTAGTGACAATTGGTCATTGCAGATGACCATCACGATAATGATAGTCGCAATCTCACAGTAACGACAAACGATGAAGCAAGCTAGGGGGAGAAGCTATCACCTAACTGGAGTTGTAAACGAGCTAAGCTTGAGTGAGCTAGTAGTACTATCTCGAACTCTAGCTTGTTTATATTCAGCGAGCCAACCCTGGCTCGAGCTCAGTTTGAATTAACACTCGAGCCTCAGTTATAGCTCGAAACTCGATTTCGAAGTCATTCGAGTTGAGCTCGAATCGAGCCTTAATTTGAGCGAGCAGGAGAGGTGGATTGCAGGCCTATCTTGGTAATAATTTTAACCGTCCTTACAACTGCCTAACAGAATCGCTGACTTACGGTTACAGGATTGTCAAATGTGATTATGACATGTAATTGGTAGTTATTAATGAACCATAATTAAGAAATTAAACATCAATATAATAATTGATATAATAATTAAGAAATTATTAATGAACTATAATAATTGATATTTGGTGATCTGGGAGAATAAATATAAAAATAAAAGTGAATTTACATACAAGACATTGAATTCATCACAAATTATGCATTTTATCATCGTTTAGTAAATATTACGCATATCACACTCTGCTTATGTTGCTATTATTACAATAAAAATATAAAACTCATAAGTAGAGTGTGATATGCGTAATATTTACCAAACGATGGTGAAATGTGTAATTTGTGATGAATTCAATGTCCTGTATGTAAATCCCTCAAAATAAAATTAAGAAACCTTTAATGCACGAGCTTTTAGTCTATTTAGTTTTAGGTACTATTTGTCATATTTGACAGCAAGATCAATTTAATTATACTAAAATCAGAATAGTATGAAAATAAAAAAAAAAGGATAAATTAATTTTTATAATGTTATATACAACTTTCGGTCTAAAAATTTTTATTTTATTTTATATGTTGTATTATTTTTAATATATTAATTAACTTTATTTTAAAATAATAACATAAATTTCATGTCAAAATTAAATTAATTTTGTTACTGAACGTAGCCTTAATAAATTTTTTTATTTTGAAACTGGCTCAAAAGGAAGTTGGACCTAGTGAGCAGGTCGAGCTAACTATGAGAATCTGATTATAAAATAACCATGTAAGGCCTTCAGTTTGATTTGAGGATTAAATTTTAGATAAGTAAAAAAAAATTTATATTATAGATTTAATAAAAAATTAATTTAATATTAAAAAATATATAAAATATAAAATAAAATTAATTTTAATATTTATATTTGTATTCGATGTGAATTAAATTTGATTTTTATAATTGAAATTTATGTTGAGCTGAAAACAATATTCGAACCAAACGAGCCCTGATCCTTTTATGATACATAAATGATCGTATTAACTGACCTGCTCATTTAAACACTAGAAAGTAAATACAGAATTACTCGCTCTTACAGGCTTAGTACACTACTGCCTAACTAAGGGTGTTAATATGGATCGAAGATCGAAAATCGATCGAAAATTAAATCGATTCTAGTTTGAATCAAAATCGAGTTGATTTAAATGAGCCAACTAACGAGCCAAAAGTTTGGCTCGGTAATATGATTTCGAGCCGATTTTGAGCCGGGTAGGCTCGGCTCGATCCAGCTCGAAATCGGCTCGAATTAAAATACATTTTATATATAATACATATAATATATATATATATATATATATATTATAAACCGAGCCGGATCGAGTCGAGTCGAGCTTACCCGGCTCGAGATCGGCTCAAAAAAAAATTTGAGATTCGATTCATTTTCGAGCTGGCTTGAAAATAATTGAAATCGGCTTGAAGTTGAACCCAATCGACTTCGAGTCGATCGAAATGTGATCGATTCGATTTCGAGCTAGTATTGGCTCGACTCGAAATCGGATTGATAACAATCCTATGCCCAACACAACAATGTTGGCCGAAGACATATTGGAATGAAAAGACCTCTATCGCAAGAAGAGATGGAGTAGGGGGAGCGCCAGGCAAGCCCCGCTCTTCTCCTAATATGATAATAGTGAAGAACTTTGAATAAGTAGAGAGCATGCACAGTATGGTGTTGAAGGCTGAGAGCGCGCATGGTGCAGTGCAAGGCAATGCGGCGTGAGCTTCGAATGTGTAGCTGAGGTAGTGCTAGCAGGAGCATCCGCATGGTGGAGAGGAGATTGATCAAGAGAATTGAGATGTAACGAGTGTTTAGTATGGTGCAAGTAACAGGTGCCTGGTGTAGCCAGCGCACTCTGCAGCATGAGCAGAGTAGGTAGACACTAATAATGAGGAGATGGATTGCTACAGCAGAGATAAAAGACGAGCGGAGAATCCCCATCTCGACAAATAAATATATTGTTAGGAATTAATTCCGTCTAACTGATAAAAGCACAACAGAAATAAAAAGCAAAGTAGATGACAAAGAAATGCCGAATTCATGTGTCTCAGCTCAAAATTTTTTCAGGCCTACATCCATGGGAAAGAAAACAAGAAAATTCACTATCGTAGAAGCCACAATACAAGTGTAGTCACATAATGGGGCAAAACAAACTCTTAACTCTGACTCCCAATATACTCATTTTTACAATAAAAGAAGCCCCAAAATTAAATTCTATTTTTACAAAAGAGAAATATAATTGAAAAGAACTTAAAAGAGAAAAACCTTAAGAATTTTCTTCGTTTCTCTTCTTGCCTCCTTGAAGTTTAATTTGCTTAATGAGAAGATGAAATTATTCTTCAGGCCTTCATGCAAGCTTATTTATAACTAAAAATTTAAAACTTAAGTCTAAATTGACGGCTTAAGTTTGTATTTATTTTTACCAAAAATCTTAAGCGTTAGGTGGTTAATTTGATCATCATCATAAACACATGGTCAAACTCATGTTCAACTCATATTAGCCACAAAAATTTGACTTTGATTTTCCTTTCATACAAATATGAACATAGGCTATTTGTTTGACTATAATTCTCTTCTAAAAATTCCTAAAATATTTGCTTGAATGACACACATACACACACATATATATATTGAACAAACTAGTTTCAGTGAGTATTTTTACTTTAATTGGCTCTCATAACAACTAGATATTATGAATGTATTTCTTTGTAGGGACTTAGATATATGGAGCATCGACCTTGATTCATTGCTTAGAGTGAGACTGTAGTAGTTTGCAAGCCTTGTGAAATCACTATACATACAGAAACAATCACCTTGAGCATGATTAATAAATTTAGTTCAGCTCTGATTTAATTGAACATGTCTCGTGAAATATCGGATCACTCAATATTCCACAACTCATCAAACTCTGTCAAGCAAATCTTTCTCAAGGGGAGACACACATATCACATAGAAAGCATGTAATAAACATGCTATATCGAAAGCTAAACTAATTAATATTACAATGGATTCTAAAATGAAACCGGTGCCCAAAAAGAGGAGTTGGTATTTGATCTTAAAAAAATCGTGTATTAATTAGTAAAATTAACTATTTTAAGTAATTAGACTCAACATTTTCTATCGCAAGTATGATCAATCAATTTCTTAAGTCTTCTTTTAAGAGCCATTAGGTGACAACTTTGAGGGTTTTAGAATGCCTCAAGGAAAACCTAAGAAAAAGAATTTTATATTATGACTATGACCATTTTTGAGTGATGGGATATATAGATGCTGCGTAGATTCGCTCTTTGACAGATGAGATATACAGAAGTAAAATGTGACGGTAAGATCTAGTGTCAAGACAAGGCACATGGTAATGACATTTGAGAAATGTGAATCTGTATACTTAAGCAATAAATGAGAGAGTTAGATTTTTTTAATTCGAGACTATGAAATTGTACTGTAACTATCAAGACTATGCACACCGCTTCCAGCCCTTTCTTTCAAGAGAAGTTAATAAATATAAAGCTTGGGTGCCACTTCATGGAGGAGAAATTCCATTCCATATAAGTCATTATATGCTTTATTAATTCTAATAATTAATTAACAAATTTATTAACTAAATTTTTGAGAAATGCTAGAATTAACTATATTTGTAACAACATGAAGCTTCATGATATTTCACTGAGATTCATCAGTTCTTCCCTTTATGAATAACCACTAGCATATATTGTAGCTGTATTAACTTTACATCCACTATACAATTTTGTATGTGAAGATACATGATACTTACAGCTCCTTATATCCATTTAAAATGGTTCTCCTCCTAAGAACTTGAAACTTCATCAGCCAAAGAATTCCCAGGCATGAATCCACACTTCAATTAAGTTGCAAAAAACTTCATACAAATTGGAGGATTGATCTTCGCGAGAGCTAACAACGACGAAGGAAGAAGCCAAATCCCATCCCCACAGATCAAACCAGAAGCAACTGCAGGCGCCATCACAGCAGCCCTTCTGCTACTCATCTTGTGCCATGCAAGAACTATCAAACTCCCAGCACACATGTCAATGGCAAAGCTGGCTCCTACCAAGAACGGCACTGCCATCGCCATTGGCAAGGGAACCCACCTCCCGTACTTGGCCGGAAACAGATCTCGCATCAAGTTTGCCGCCACGGCGAAGCCAAAGAAACCATAGCAAAGCTGCAGGCAATGCTGAGGAAGAGCAGAGAATCCCTGAACACTCAATATTGCCATGTTTCTATAGATCAATGCATAAGGAGCTTTGAAGCTTCCTTCTGGGTTTCCCACATCAAAGGCTTTGTAGAAGATGGAGAAGGTCAGAGGAGCTATAATGCAGCCCATGGCTGTCCCGACAGTCTGGCTAAGGAGCATTGATCTTGGGGAAGTCCGGGTGAGATACCCTGTTTTGAAATCATGCATGAGGTCTGCAGAAATAGAAGCTACTGATTTTACCAGCCCGCAGCCTACGAGGCCCGCGACGACGCCAGAATCTCTCCCTGTTAGAGATGCCAGGATGAAAAGAGCTACTTTGCCGTAGTTGTAGGCCATGTTCATGTCGGTGAGGCCTGCTCCATAAGCATTGCAGAAGCCGAGAGCAGGGGCAAGGATATAGGCTATGATGACATAGAACCATTTCACTTGAGGAAAAATGCGAGGGATGGCGATGAGGGCAACTATAGTGAAGAGGGCGTAGCCAGAATAAGCTAACCATAAAGGAATACTCTCTGTTATGAACACCTCGTCGCGTTGCAGATCCTCAAGAGTTTGATCATCATGATCTACCATTTTGAAGATAGAATTGCAGAGTATTTTCAAATCGAGTTGAATGATAAAAGGGATTTAGGAGGCATTTGGCTCAATATTATCTTGAAATTATATTATATTATCTACTCTTAAATCTAAATGTTATTTTTTAAGTAACAATTTTATAACTTTTTATAAGATTATCCGCCCATGCCATCAAAAATAATATTAGGAAAAAATAATAACAAATCCTTATAGTTTTCCCATTATAACACTTATCTTTGAGCATTTCTTGTACACTTAAGCCCTCTTTGCTTCTCTCTTTGCTTCACTGAGCATAAAAATACACACTTCCCTCTTCACTGAGCAGATATACTCCCTTCACTGAGGTTCTCTCACTGATGCCTTGACATTGCCCTAGTCTCCAATAGTCCAAGAGCATCTCACCGCTTTGAGAGTTAGCCCTCGCTGCCTAGTCTCAAAGCTACACCTCCTTTTCAAGTAGATAATTGACAGTATTTATATATAAATAAATCTATATACAAAAATATTATATGTCGTATCTTTGCCATAGCCGTATTTTGTATTTTCAAGATTTGTCAGGTCCAAGCATTCGTATTATATTGTATCATATCCCCATGTTACATAAGATACATCTAACCTAGAGTATGATGGAAGAGATCTATTTGTTCATCAATTTATATATGCTGAACACTAAATCTATATGTTTGCATACATTGAACTACTAAAATGGGCAAGAGAATTTTTTTAAACAATATATAACCATCATGTTGAAATCCTAATATTTATGGATTTCGAGAGTAATACAACGTAAATTCTACTATTTGGATGGCTGATAATATATAATTAGGCAAGTACATTGTGGCGTGCATGCAAATCAATATGAAAACTTATTGTTTAAAGATTGAACTCATTTACCTTTTATGATGCTTTTATTTCTCCATCTAGCATGCATGCTTCTTGCAGTGAAGGCAATAACTTTGAGAAAATTATAAAGGCCATCTCCTAGAATTAGGGCAGTAGATATGAAAACCTGCATAGGAAGTAAGAGAGATTGTATGAGCATCATATTTCTCAAAATGACATCTTGCAAATCAATGTCAACTTGCAGAATATGTAAACCTTATAACCCTGCAAGCTCTTCATGCTGCTTTCTGGTAAGTCCAAGGGATACCATGTCCCTTTAAGTTCACTTAAAAGTGGCCACATTACTCCCCATGAAAGAACAGCTCCGATAAGGAGAGAGACGTTAACTAGATGGGAACAAATCATTCCAGCACCAACATAAGTGAGGCTGAAATCAAAGTAGAATCTGCAAAATATTTACTCTTATTTAGAGGCAGTTTAACAACTAAAGATGAAAGTGATTATATATAGAAAGATGAGTGCAAGACAAATACGTTTGTTTCCGAGCTTTAATCCCAAAGGTTGGAAATTCTGAGAACCCACATCCATCTCCTCCGGAGAAAAACCATTGAAAAATGCTCCAGAGAAAACTGATAGTGAAATACTTTGTAAAACCTTGCACTTGTTTCCTGAGCGAAACAACAAAACAAGTTTACATATTTAACAAGAGGATGGAGATTCTTTCATTAATTTCTACGAGAACTATGATGAAGCTTTGTATTGTACTTAGCCATTTCATCTCCATGAGGAGTATGGAAGCCACTGATGAGAGCTGCAGTTGCAGTACCGCTTGGATAGCTTAGTTTGTAGTCGACAATCATGATCTAGATAATAATGAGGTAGTTAACAATATACGAAAAAGTAAAAGAAAAAAATCCACAATTATCATAGAACCAAAGGTAAAAAAAGAGTGATGACCTATGAACAATATCCATAATCCCTAATTAACATCTGTCTACACAAATTCAGCCAGAACAACTGGCATGATGACGAAGATAATTTAGGGGGCGTTTGGTTCCATGTTATCTTGATTGATTGTTTGATTTGATGACAGGTTCAGGTAACATTATAAAATATTATAAACTTGCCATTCTAAAATTACATTTAGATTTCACTCAAAATTAGGTGACATTTCAATCAGGGTGAAAATTAGGTGACATTTAAATTACCCTGATTGAAATGGAGAGAGATGAAGTTTGATTGATTTCTATTATCATCTTTTGATACTATTGTAATGAAACAAACAAATAATAATATATAAATATACCATAAACATCAGATAACTTTCCATCAAAAAACTAAAAATACATCTAAATAACACTGATATTTAAATAAAACCAATATCTAAATAGGATTGAACCAAATACATCCTTAGAATCATCTATAATAACATAAACAAGGCTCAAGAAAAGCATAAAATGCAAGGCTGAGGGCATATTTTGGAACTTGATATTCAATTAGTGCTACATAAGCAAACCTACTTCCAGGCACAGTTAACAATTCACATGATCTACAGATGGAATGAAAGATATATAATTAAGCCTGAGGGTGATGGTTTCCTTTTAGTCAGCAATTCTGGCCAACAATACACCAATTTTCTTCATGTTGTCACACTCAGAGTCTCAAACGCATGAATCCAGCCGTTTCTCACAAGTCCCATCGAAATTATTACAAAAGACAAATGGGTTAAGATAAAAACAAAGATTAGTGTCAATGAAATAATTTGGAGAAAACATGCAAGCTGCATAATCAAATCTACAGAACTTTTAAGGAAAAGAAGTAAAAGTAAATTTTGATAAACCATATACCCTTCTGAGAGGAACCAAGGCCAGGAGCCCAACAAAGCTAACAGCAAAGAGAAAGCCAGTCATCCAGCCAATCCCAGGCTCCTTGTAACTCCCTGGCACATTCCCTTCTGTATCCACTCCTGCTTGTTCATAAGTCTTCTTGTTCAGGCCCAAAAGATAAGACCCAAATCCTCCTATCAACAGCAGATCAAGCCATATACACAAATCAATTCACTGAAACTCCATGAATTCCTCAGAGGCAAATGGTTTCTAACCTCCAACGGCAATGCTATAGCAAGCAACCGCGCAAGTCTGCACCACGGTGTTCTCCTGGCGGTTGAAGGGCGCGGCAGCAAAACCGGCCTTGTGAAGGATTTTTGTCCATGTGCGGAGGAAGACGAAGGCGAGGAGGGCGGCGGAGACGTTCAGTGTGGGAACGAGGCCGGTGGTGAGATTCAGCTTCATCACAATCACGCTGTACATTATCCCAATCGACAGGCTCGCCACGAGGCCCCGGAGACTTAGCTGGCTCGCCCATGGAGGTATTCGGTGGGAACCCATGGCTCTCAAATCGTCCTCTCCTTTCCCCTTTTCCAGCACCACGCCAGTTTCCTCCATTAAAGCCGATGCCCAGAACTT
>JAEMOT010004108.1:356422-417096 GCA_019297695.1 Apostasia ramifera
TATTTTTTATATAGTAATTTTATAATTTTTTAGAAATTTATTTTTATATATTATCAAATTAAATAATTATTATTTTTAAATAATATTACAAAATATCTAAAATAATATGAGCCAAGCTTATTTTCAGAAAAAATAATTATGTGATATATAGGTAAAAAATTATTCTTTCAAAATGATATATGTAATATTTCTAATTTTTTAAATATTAATTTTTTCGTATAAAAAAAATGTAGAGCTTAATATTTTGTATTTATAATATAACATTTAAAAATAAATGTCTTTATAAAATGTCATATATATTAAAAAGGAAGTTTTTTTATTTTAGAAAAAAAGAACTTACATCTTACAAAGATTTTATTCTTCTCAAGCCCATTGCTGAAGCCTTTGAAACCAACAACCCAACTGCTAAGCATGCAACCCACATCCCCAGATCCACGGCCCACCTGATCCCACATCCCGAGATTGATATTTTAATATAATATTTAAAAATTACTCAAAATTAAATGATATTTAAATATTACCTTAATCATAGTAAAGAGATGTAAGATTTGATTGATTTTTTTAGCTTTATATTTTAATATAATAATAATGAACTAAAAAATAATAAATTTAAGATTATATAGATATCTAGGTAGTATGAATATTTAAATAATATTAAATCAAATGCTCCCTTAATTATTTTTTATTTATATTTATATAGATATATATTTAAATAAAAAATTATCAAATATTTCTTCAAAATAATTATTTTATACAAATAGATAAAGAACTCATGCCTTCTATTCTGGGAGAAATTATTGAGTTAAAGCTAATCAATATATTATATTCAGCACCCAGTTACTATGTGCCACAAGCACTTGACTCCACCTGAATTGTACACATGGTGTTCAATGATTGAATGTTGATCTACACAATTTTCTGAGATCGAGTAGTGCGTCAATTGATTTTGAGCGAACTATCTATGAGTTTCTCGACCCGCCCGTCGCACTTTTCTCTTTCTTGCTTGCTGCAGGGAGTGTGCTTGCTGCGGGTGTGTTCCCTCTTATCCTCGTGGGCACAAACTTTATATTTGACGAGCATAGAACACAACCATTGGGGATTTCTTGCCCAAGGCCTCCACGAAGGAAAAGCTTGATCCCAATTAATGAATGGAATATGCTCAGCTCTATGCAACAAAAAATCAGATTGATAGATTTTCAAGAAAAACATATGAGGGGGACGGATAAACGAATCGATGATGAGTATTTTAGTTCTAACGAAAAAATTAAGGAGAATTTCAGACTTTCAGTCATATATTCTACTAAAATAATTGATCTGAAAAGTTGGAGGATGTCCATATAAAATCAAACTTGATAGAAATTAAATTATTAACTAACAATATATTGTTGGGACATACCTTCTTGGAGGAAGCTTTTTTTTCGAGAAGATCGAGAACTGTCATCGAAGGAATCCTAGGAATGAGGGCAAGTGGTCGTCGTGAAGGGGAAAGGCCTTCGAGGAAGCATTCTTTGTGGGGATTTTTCTAAATCCAAGGAGTTACTCGCTTGTCTATTATACATATAGAAAGTTTAGTTGTATAGTTAATGCTCTTAATTAATTTATATAATTGTATTAATTCAAAGTAAAGTATATTGAATTTATATCTAAAATTTATAATAAATGAGTTGGCTGGTCTAGTCGGATAACTTGTTTATTAAATAAATCAGGTATGAGTCTTAATGTTTGACTCATTTGATAAATAAGTTGAATTAGGGTCAACCTTAAATGGATTAAGTCAAAAAATGGGTTGGCCTGAACTCAACCTGTCAACCAAAATTGTCTATAGTGAGGTTTAATAGTGAAGAAAAATTATTTATAAAAATTTTAAATTTCCAAAGCTTCGAGAGAAAAAGAGTGAAGTAGATAGACAATTTGTTCTCCTTCGTTAGCCATCTGAGACAAGTGTAGGTAAAGAAATGTAATTCTCAAATAACTCACTAGAGGAAAAAATATTTAATTTTCTAGCTTATGTTAACTTTGAGTTCTAATTAGTCTTCCTACATATTATCCTGCAATGCGGCTATCTTACAGCTCGTACAAAGTCTTAAACGAGAAGAGTATTTCATAATTTTCTCTTCTTAGTTATCTAAAATCAAAAATTAGGTTTCATTGTTTGAAGTTGTGTTGCCAAAGTCTTCACATCGGGCAATAGAAAACAATTGCCTATGAGAGTGCTCACTCAAGTACTCATCTTGTATTACGTTTTTTAAGATAATTGATCTGTTAAAATACTAAGGACGAGTACTTAATTTTAAAAGGAAGTGCTTAAGTCTACAATGAGTGCTCAAAGTTTTGCAAAAGTGCTCAAGCTTGCTAGGAGTTCTCAAAGTTATGAGAAAATTCTTAAAGAATCTAGCACATAATTACATTCAAATCTCTTTCATATCATCATTCTTAGTTAAATAACAAAAGAGGAGATTGTGCATAAAAGCATAACTATTTAACACATCAAGAAAAATTGTAGGAATGTCACATTGAAATTTTATTGTCAATTTTTCTCAAACCTCTCATAATAAAAAAGAGATTTGAGTTGAGAAACAAAAGCTTATTGCTAGGGTCAGACTCCAAATTTGTATCTCCTATGAACTCCTTTTCTTTCATTTTTTTTTAAATGTAGTTTAGGCCAATTGTATTAAACTAAAGTAAAGGTATAAAATTAACCAATATTCTTTTTGAGAATGCTGCAAAACTCGTGTGAAAAAGGCATACTTCTATCTTATATAAAAAATATAGCTATATAAGCAAGATAATTAGCAACACAGTTGATATTTCCAGTTACATATGTGAATTTACTAGAATCAAAGCTTAAAAGTATAGATAAAAATTTCATCCACTATGTGCTCCCTATCAACTTGTGAACTAGGCCAAGATAAGGTTTGGCCTTCATACAAGACTCTATAGCTTTGGTCAAGCCTCTGTTGAATCAATTGAAGGGTCTCTAATGAGTCTTCTTCTAGCCAAATGTGTGCTCGATCCACTACAATACAAACTCAATTTCATTGAATTAGTGTAGCCCTTTTCATCTTTATGTGGCCTCCAATTCTATTATTGGCAACTTGGTCCCCTATCCTCTTCTAACGCAAAAATTATTACATTTAAACAGTTCATCGTATCAACAGTTTGCCACCCAATAGATGCATGATAGCTATGCATGTGGAACACTGTGAGCACAGATCATGAAAAGCACTGAAGTGTCGCTCCACAATTTTCACTTCATATAACTCTAATTAATTTTGCTTTTCATAAGCATGCTTGTGCACATGTATGAAGCCCAAAAGAGTATCTAAAAAGCACAAAAAAATTTATATAAATTAATAGTATATCTATACAAAGAAAGAAATTATAATACAAAATATAAATGTTCGTCATTTTTTTTGCATTTTTATAAACATTTTTCTATTTCTCAATCACGTGGAAATAACATAAACCGATAGATTCTCGCCACGTGTCTTCTAGCTTTGAGGCATGGCAGAAACCGTGTGCTCGGAATCGCGAACGCTGATTCGAAAAAAGAAAAACCGCCGATTTTAAACTTCTCGCAAACACACAACGCGATCTTGAATTCCAAACCGTATACGAAAATCAGAGGAAGAAGAAGAAGGAAAAATGTGCCGCTCGACGACGGAGAACGGAGGTCTCCAATTTCTTCCTCGAGGGCGCGATCGCCTACGGATCCGAGCCTTCTACGTCGGCCTCTCTGACGCCGCTGCTAGAAAGAGGCGGCCGCTTCCGGAATCCCTAACCCTCGTCTACCTCCCGAGAATCTGTGGCACTCCACTCGAGATCAACGGCGCTAAGGTTCGCGCCGATACGCCGGCGTTCGTGGTGCTCCATCGGGTACGGTCGGCAGAGGCTTTGTTCGCGAACACGGATCGAGTCAGGGCAGCCGAGGGGGTGAGGGTTGAGATCTATATCGGAGCGGAGAAGCTGCTGAAAGGGACATTACGACGATCCGTCGGAGGAATCGACGGCGGTGGAGAAGGGGAGAGGCGGGAGATGGAGTGCCATGTCGTGGGGGAATCTGATGGGGCGGCGAATGGAGTTGCAGCGGCGGAGGTATGTGTGGTGGCGGAGAGAGGGGTTTTGATGAGGGAGAAAGTGGAAATGGCTGTAGCGGGGAGGGCGCGTCGGAGAAGGAGGTTTTGCTTGAAGCTTCAGGAGATACCGGAGGAGGGGGAAGGAGAGGCCTGCGACTACGGCGGGATCTCGAGCGCAGAAGACGAGTGGGAGATGGTGAGATCGGACGGTTGTGATGGGCTGGAGATGGAAGGGATCAGGTGGGCCGTGGATCTGGGGATGTGGGTTGCATGCTTAGCAGTTGGGTTGTTGGTTTCAAAGGCTTCAGCAATGGGCTTGAGAAGAATAAAATCTTTGTAAGATGTAAGTTCTTTTTTTCTAAAATAAAAAAACTTTCTTTTTCCTCTTTTTTTTTTAAATAATTATATATATATATATATATATGACATTTTATAAAAACATTTATTTTTAAATGTTATATTATAAATACAAAATGTTAAGCTCTATATTTTTTTATACGAAAAAATTAATATTTAAAAAATTAGAAATATTACATATATCACTTTGAAAGAATAATTTTTTACTTATTTATCTCCTAATATTAGATATTTATAAGTCATTTTATTTTTAAATGTATTATTATAAATTACACTAAGTAGATTTAGTTTTTTATCTTATTTAAGGAGAAAAAGATTTAGAGGGTGTTTAGTTCGATGTTATCTTAGTGTTATATTATGTTATCTAAATGTCATGACATCTAGATGTCATCTTTTGATTACTAATTTTGTAATCTAATAGAAATTTTTTTATAGATATCATTGAACTAAACAATTATTTTAACATAACATAACATCAAGATAACATTGAACCAAATGCCCCTTTAGTCATTTATTATTATAATAAGACTGATTTTCTTAATCATACTTTTAAAATATAGATGATATATAAAAAAATATGCAAAAATCCTTTAAGAGTAGCACTATAATTCTCTCAAAAAAGTTTTGATATGCAAATTAATATTTTAAAAATAGATGAAAACATATAAATGTAATGTAATGAAGTGTCATGTACGTAAATGCCTCTTCTTTTCTTCTAACTGATATTTAAGAAGAGAAGCTCATTAGAATTATTAGGCTTTTTTTTTTGTCCAAGTGCTTCTATTGTGAACCAAATGGAATTGCATTGAACTAGATATGTTATTAAACCAAATTAAGCTTGGTCAAATGACTCAAATTGAGAGATTATTGAATTCAAGTGCTCAACAACGGCCCACCATGCATGCACGAGGACGGCTTGCGGTGCACATGGTGGGCTGGAGTTAGCTGTCTAACAACAATAACAACAATGAGCCTTAATCTCACTGAGTGAGGTCGATTATATGAACTCATTATTTTTATTGCGATCTATTAATTGACAAATTCTAATTTAAATTTAAGTAATTAAGATCACTTCTTATAGTTTCTTGTCATATCTTCTTTAGTCTCCTTCTTCTTTTTTGTATATGAGCAATATTCAATAACTCGATTTTTCTAATTAGATTTTGCCTATGATTTATATATCCAAACCATCTAAGCTGACTTTTTTTAAATTTGTCCTCAATTGGTGCAATACCATTTTTTTTTTGATATATTCATTTTTCATTTTATCCTTTCGTATATATCCACATATTCACCTTATCATCCTCATTTCTGCAATATTTATTTTATTTATATATTTTCTTTTTGCAAGCCAGCATTCAGTATTATATGTCATCGCTGGTCTTACTATAGTTTTATAAAATTTACCCTTGAGTTTAGATGAAATTTTTTTATCATACAACACACCAGAAATATTTTTTCATTTTCTCATTCTGTTTGAATTTTGTTAATAATGTTATTATCTATTTCACCATTATTTTTGACAAATTGATCACCAATTGTCACATCACCAATACAATTATTTCTTTTTTGATTAAATGTGCACTTCATATATTCAATTTTTGATCTACACAGACGAAAAGCTTTAAATTCTAAAACATTTTTTCAAATCTTGAGTTTCGTTTTAGCTTCCTCTTTAGTTTTTTCAATAAGAATAATATCATCTGCGAAGAGCACACCAAGGTACCTCATCTTGGATATGTCCAATTAGGACTTCCATGATTAAAGAAAAAAGATACGGACTTAAAGCAGAGCCTTGATGTAATTCAACTGTAATAAGAAATTCCTTAGTTAAACTTCTTCTGTCCGAACATAAGTAACAGCTCTTTTATATATGTCTTTAATAACTTGAATATAAATAGTATAATTTTTTTTCTTTTCTAAAACTCTCCAAAGTCTCTTGAGATTTTATCATAAGTTTTTTTCAAATTAATAAAACTAAATATAGGTTTCTATTTCTCTCCTTAAACTTATTTATTAAATTTCTCAATATATGAATAGCTTCTATAGTAGATCTACCTGACATAAAACTAAATTGATTCTCTGATACCTTAGTATTATAGCGTAATATATGTTCGATCACCCTATTCTAAAATTTTAAAATATGATTCATTAATTTAATTTCTTTATAATTGTCACAATTTTGTACATCGTCTTTATTCTTGTAAATAGGTATCAATATACTTTTTTTTCATTCATTTGGTATTTTTTTAGTCTTTAAAATCATATTAAACAATCTAGCAAGCCAAAAAACTCTTTCATTTCCTGAATACTTTCAAGCATCTATTGGGATATTATCCAGTCTTACTGCTTTTTTATACTTCATTTTTTTAAAAATTTTTCAAATTTTAGTCTTACTCATACGTCGGATGTAAAAATAATTTTTATTTTTCTTTTGGGGTGCTAAGTTCAGTAAGATCAATTGAATTTTCATAACTTTTATTGAAAAATTATTGAAAATAATTCATCCATCTATCTTTGATATTTTTTTTCATAAAAAATACTTTAAATCTAACTCGTGTGGGATTTATCTTATTTATTTCTAGAAACACCTTCCAACAAAGATACATCTTGTAATTCTACTATAGAATTTCTATCTGATTAAATACAAATTTCTTCTTCAATTGGCCTAAACAATTTAAGCCATTGTCATGTTAGTTATCTAGAATTGTGACTTCTTAGTTTGCTTAAGAAATGGTCATCATTATTATGTCCGCAAAATATTCTAAAAAATCAATTACACGCATAATTATACTATAATGATATTATCTCCCTAACAGTTAGTTGTACTGATTGCTTCAATTGCCTAGCAACCTGAACAGATCAAGAAGATATATGCCAGTCTTTTATTAAAAGAATTTTGAATGCCTACTACATTCGTCATCGAGAATCCCAGTCTTCAATCTTCATAGTCGTCAACCTTGATTATAAATACAGAACATCATTTTTTTGTTTTATAAGGCTAGGCTAAACTACACTACAGTCTGCCTATGATCTAATATTTATATTCATCCGAACAAATTACCATATAAGAAATTTTAGAAAGAAGTAAGAACCTTGTTATATAGCTTAAACTTTGATCAATAGATAGTCCAACCTGAATTTAGTTTTTTTTTTTTCCTCCAATATGAATTTAGTTTTAGTCCATTCAAATTTTGTAGTGATGTCCCAAAGTGGTGCCTTCTTTGATTAGATGATGAGATCGGGATTTCTTTTGCATGGCATCAACATAGGACGTTACTCGTGCAGCACTTTGGGGGTCTCACAAACTCCTATTTTTGCTGTCGATGTTCAGAGTTCTTAATTTTTTCCTAATCATGTTTCTTAGATGCCTTATAGGCGCTCTTCTGGTTATCTTAGCAAATTTTTTACTTATCATAGATGCCAAAAGGAGTTATAGTTTTCTTTTAAGAAATATATATAACTGTTTTTCAGTCATTCTCATGATTTTGTTTTATTCCCTAGAAATTCTCGAGTTATTATGGGTCCACTCTTGTAGCTTCTCTCGTTGAGTTGAGCTTTCTTTTATTGACTTAATGTATGAACTATAATCAAGACTTATTCAGTTTTACAAGATATAATTTTTTATGGTAACTTCTTACATATTACCTTTGCCTTCAGCCTTCTATAAGTGTAGCCGTCAATAGCCATAGTATTGAATTATTGATTATTTCTCGAGCTGCCATTTTCAGAGGTGGACTTGGGTGTCTCGTTGATGTAGAAGTAATGAGGCCACCACTAACTCGATATAGCGGATTCAACTTATCACTTGAATAATTCAGTGTAACACATCCTATTGGGCTAGTAGTGAAATTCTCAACGCTAGCCAAAGTCCGCCAATTGGGTTGTTGGTGATGTTGGACGAAGGGCATGCTTCAACTAGAGTTAGAGCAAGCTAATTATGATTCAAGTTAATTATTTTTTTATTTTGAACAAATTTTTGAGTTAATTGAGGCTAATTATGAGTAATATTTTTATTAAAATATTCATTATATATATTTCATATATTATAATATATTTTTCTAATATGGTGTTATAGATTCATTTATAAATTATGTTCATGTTTTTTATTTTAATATTTATACTTGTTAGCTTAGCGTATTTATATAAATTTAATATTTTAAATATATAATTAAAGTATTCTATATTACCCATATTGAGCAGATTTTAAATTTAATTAATTTTAAGGTAAATTACAGCTGAATCCCTAAAATTAGAGCTTAATAATACACAGGTCCCTCTCTTTTCTCTCTCTCGCTCTCTCCCTCCCCCGCACTCTCTCATGCGGCAACGCTGTCGAGTGTGGTGTGCGAGGCTACAGGTCCACGCAGCCCTCATGCGTGACGCACAAGATTGCACTGGCCCTTAGCTGTGCACAGTGCATTTGATGGCATCGCTGCCTAACAGAGTGCAGGAGGAGAAGAGAACGAGAGAGAAATGAGAAAATAATGTAACGATAATTTTAAAAAATTTTAATAATAAAAATTTAAAAAAAAAAATCATTTGAGAATTATATTAAAATTGAGAGACTTGCTACAATTTTGAAAAACTTAACCTATGCATTATTAAACTCTAAATTAAGAGATCAGTCTTTAATTTACCCTTAAATTTATTTGGGACTCTTTGAATTTAATATTTATACTAATGGGCTTCTTTCCAGCATTTATCACATTTGTTTTGATTGGTCCTTCTATTAGTTAAAGTTTACTAATGAGGACAGCTAGCCGAATTGAAATTTTTTTAAGATTTTACACTTAAAAAAGAACTTTGCGTCTTTTCTTCTTCTGTTAAAATAATCTTTGCACTTTGTCGCTACCTTAATCTTTTGGCTCTTGAGATCACGGTCAATGGGTTAACAGTCAATGGTCATCCCAGCTAACAAAAGTCTTGCCGTCCAAGTCGATGAATTTTAATATCAACAACTCGTATTTTTACAAACTTAATCGTATAGGAGAGTTTTATGATAATTATGGGTAAGCGAGATTTTTTCCAATGAAATCCTGTGACTCATCTACATTTTTCTGTTATATTCGAGTTAATTTTTTAAAATATTTATTCAACAATTAAAATTGACACGAATTTCCTCAATCACAAAACATGAATAAAAATTAAAGTCGCAATTAATATAATAGCTTTTCAAATATTTATTCAACAATTAAAATAGACATGAATTGCATCGAAAAAGACAAATTGAAAGACATTGAATATTAATTTTTGTCATAATTTTTGTCATTTAATATGAACTTATTTTAGATATTTATTATTAATACTTTAATATAATGCTCTAAAATCTTAATCATATTTTTCTCTCGTATATATATATATATATTTATTTATATAGCAAGGATGCTTTCTTCATATAAAGCTATTAAGGAGCATTTGATTCATTATTATTTTAGTATTATATTATATAATTTAAATATTATTTTTTTATTAATAATTTTATAATTTCATAAAAATTTATTTATAGATATCATTAAACTAAATAATTATTTTCTCTAGATAATATAACAAAATGTCAAGATAACATTGAACCAAACGCTCTTTAAGTAACATTCAATTATTATAGTAAATAATTTTCATTATCCGATAGAAAATACATTTACTTTGTTGAATTAAAGTCATAATTTGATAGTTTATCAGACTTCATAATATTTGAATTTATTTAGTGATGTTCACATTGATCACAAAATTAATTTTTGTTGACAGTTCACAACTTCACATTCATTACAAATGTCAATATTAAAATTTAGTAATATATTTATTTAATCATGTTAAAATTAATTTTAATATAATACTTTTAATTTTAACTTTACAGACACAATTTATAATAATAAAATATAATCATATTTTATATTATACGTATATTTTAAAATAAAAAATTTTATTTTATTTTACATTCTATAAATATATGATAATATATCAACAACAATAATTATATTTTTATTCCATTAGATATAATTAGTTAAATATTTTTTTTTTCATTACACTCTATTAGTTAATATATTCTAATTTAATTCTAAATATATACAATTATTTTTATAATTTTTTATTATTTTTTTTGTTTTTCTCATTTTTTTAAATAATTTAATTTTTTATACTATAATTTTAATTAAAATATAATTTATATACCCAAGCCATCAATTTATATGTTCTATAATTCATATATCCTATAATTTGTATATCCTATATATATATTTATAAAAAATAATTAATTAATTTTATTTTTCAACTATATTTTAATATAATAATTAACTTTATTTTATGTCATATAAAATTTTTAAAATATAAATATCATCATACAAAATTAATTTTAATCATATTGAAGTTAAATTTTTAGATAGTATTTAATTTTGTATCACATCACATAAAATTTTTATAACTAATTATTGCACTGTGAAGGTGTCGTTAATCTCATTAAAATGATCAGCTAAAAAAATATCTTATTGAATTTTGTTATGAATTTCTTGAGGATGACATTGCAGTTTAATATTTCTTATTGCTTAGTGCTATAATTTTAGAGAAAAAAATATTGCTTTTTCTTGACTTAATAATAGAGGCCTCGTATGAGCCAAACTTATATTCAGATCCCTAAATTAAGAGTATATTATCAAAATTTGAAAAATTATTTTTCTTTACATCCTAAAAGATATAAAATTAATTTTATTTAAAATCATGCATACTTATAAAAAAAAATCTTATAATTTTTTAACACATTTACAAATAACTACACAAATAAAGAATGATTCACAAAATATTATACGGAGCATCTAGAGTGGCCAGTATCGAATTATGCTAAAATGATAGTTTGATATGTAAATAAAAATAAAAGAAGGAATAGTTTTATATGAAGAAAGTTATGTCTCCTCATATTGAGAATAAAATCATGAAATTAATATGACCAAATTAATATTTAATATTGAAATTTAATATTAATTTAGGGGGCGTTTGGTTCGATGTTATCTTGATGTTATGTTATATTATCTAGAGGAAATAATTGTTTGGTTTAATGACATCTACAAAGAATCTTCTATTATATTATAAAATTATTAATCAAAAGATGACATGCAGATGTCATACATCTATATTACATTAGGCGCAAGTTAGGCTGATAATGATTGGAGTTTGAAGGGGTCCGTAATAGCTCAAATTTGAATTTTTTTGAGTTTGAGTCAAAATTAATTCGAGCTAAATAAAATCTATTCGTTTTCAAGTCAATTTTCAAATGAAATCATGCTTAGTTTTAAATTTATTTTGTGATTCAAATATTTATTTTTATTTATATATATTAAATATAATTTGTATTCAGTTAATGTAAGATATCATGAAAGTATAAATACATATTATTATATAAATTTTAAATTCATTATAAATTAAATCAATTTTTTTTAGCATTTTGACTTTTAAGCTATAAAAATATTAGATAAAATTTAAATAATTAAAATTTAAGCAAGTTTAGAGTTTGGAGGATACTGATGATCCATTATTTAATGGTCCAGCATTATTATTATTTTTTAAAATAAAATAGAAGTTTGACATATTTCAGAAATACAAGAAACTAATATAACTTTTATGTGGATGGTGGAAAGATTTGTTCCTTCTGCTAACATATTAACTATTTAATTAGATATTATTATGATAAATTAGTTTTAGATGTCCATAAATTTTTTTGAAATATAGTTGTATCTTTTCAAACTTATTCTCCCTTTTTTTTATTAAATTTTACTTAAAACTTATAATCAATGATATATTTCAATTAGATCCGAATTAACTATTATACTCTAAAAAGTGTGAAGATGTGGATTGAAAATTTGAAATGATGCTTCAGGGCGAAATTATTACATTTGGGTTATGTAATATTTTAATTCTTCAAGAGCGAACTCGAGAGCGACGCGTGGGCAGTGAGCTCGTACCCGAACGGGTTGGCAATGTATCGAAATTAACACATCATTTTCAACTCATTCGTAATATTCTTCAATACATTCTTAGTAATTTTCATCTTATATTTATACTCGAGGCAGCTTTCAACGCATATCGATTTTAGCTAATATCTAGCAGATTTAAAATAAAACTAAGCAGTGTTTAGGTTATTTTTAATAAATTTCAGCTTATATATATATATATATATATCTGTTTTCAATTTATGCATAATAATTTTCTAACACATACCTAACAAATTCAAGTTATATGAGTTACACATAGATCTTGTTGTGCATGGGGCTCTTCACTTTCAAAAAATGAAGGTGTTACGTGGCTTTTTTGAAAATTTTTCTACTTTAAATGTCTCAAATATATTAAAACTTTTGAATAAGAGTAGAATTAGGGATGATAACGAGAAAAATTTGAGTCGAGTTTAATAAAATTCATATTCATCTCACTTTCTTTTCATCATTATCTGTACTTACCTTATACTCGCTTTCACTTCACCTTGCCCCACCCCGTTTCTTTCAAAACTCATAAACTTCCTGCCTAGTCCCACTAGCTTTATTTATTTCTACAACCTCTGCCTGCTCCATCACAACTCACGCTGTCCCGCTCCGCCTTATCCTAAATTCATTACTAGTAATTTGTTTTAAACAAAAATAAATAGATAATATTTAATTTATTTTTTTAATTTTAAAAGTATATGATAATATTTTATTACTAACAAATTTCAAATTAAGGTAGGTATGATTTAGTTATACTAGAACCCACTTCGTTTTATAATGAGATTGAGCGGGTTGCAAATCACAAATATAATTATACGATTCATATCCGTCCCATTAAAGGTGAGTTAAAATAAGTTAAATAAATTAAATAGGTATAAATATAAATTGTCATCAGTATAGAATTTATTTATCTAATTTTTAATACTTTTTAGATTAAAGAAGTTCTTATTAATTAAAATGTAATATAAAAAATGCTAATTTTCTTTTACGGTGATGTTATTTTGTTTTTTATTGATTTCTTTATTAAAAAAATACTAAACTAAATCTCATTAGATCGTTCAAAGAATCGTTAGATTTTATTGAAACATTCAAAAATATGTATGGACTGATACAAAAAATGAGTCAATATATCGATATCCGTTAGTAATTTATGCTATTATTATTTTTTATAATAATTTATGCTAGTATTATTTTAAATAGAAGAGTACGGTGCGGCGATAATTACATACCTTTTGACCAATCTCAGCCATTCATTACTTTTCAGACGGCTCAGATAAAGTCCTTTGCTTTCTGGACAGAATTTTGTTCGCATTTTAATTTTTACAGCCAATCGCCTGTCGAGATGATCGTACGGTGCTCCGGGCGCATCCAAGTTCCAAACGACCGGTCGATATCGTTCAACGGTCCAGCTCAAGTCCTCCGTCCACACGATTCTTCCAACCATGGCCGGCGATGATATTTTAATAAGAGCTATTTCATATATATATATATATATATATATAATATTTATCTATTCATATATCTTTACATAATATTATATTTATATATGTACCTTTCAAAATTTAGTTACACAAATAATCACATTATTTTTAATATTCAACAATCATATACTACATAGTCAACATATAATTAACCTAATTCAAATATGTATCCTATAAAAATAATAATAAATTTATTAATTCTATTAAGTAATATATTTTAAATGAATTAAAGTTATAAGTATATATTAAATTAAATTTATAATAATATATTTTAATATTATAATTTAATAAATATATAATTATAAAGTATAGCAACCTCATGAAGTTTTAATTTTCTAGCTAATTTTAATTTAAAATTAAAATATTTAATGGCTTGACTGGAATTGACCCAGGCGATTTTTTTTATTTTTATTTTTTACTCATGCCAGCACTAACGTAATATGTAAATGTAATTTCACATAAAATTTAATTAATTCAAGACTTGATTAATAACCAGATTATTTTATCAATTTAAAGGAAATTTAGTTCATAATTTTATTACGCGTTCATACATATTAGGGCGATTACCCCGATGTTGAGGAACGGTTCTGTAATTTCTGCTTAAAAAATCCCGTAAAAAAAGAGCAAATTTTTTTTTTCTTAAAATGGGGTGTTGGGAAGAGCCCAGAGGGTTGGGCGGCGATTTCTGGCCGAGACGAAAAGGAATTCGCCGCTGCTCCACCAACATTACGGCGACGACCACCTCTCGTCTACAAAAAGGCTGCGTTCTTCCCGTCGATAACTCCAATTTCTTGCTCAGTTGCGGTCGGCGGTCACCCGGAAGCGATCGGAGAGTTCCGGAGGGGGAGGGCAGAGGCGGGGATCAGAATCGGTTGGCGCAATGGGGAATTTCATCGGTAGATCGGCGAAGAAGGCGAAGTCCGTGTCGTCGGCCAAGACGGTTAAGAAAGGCAGTGGAGGATCGTCGAAGGAGGCGTCCTCCCGGTCACCGTCAGAGCCGATGATGAGAGACAGCGGAGGATCGGCGAAGAAGGCATCCTCCCTGTCACCGTCAGAGACGATGACGAAAGATGGCGGAGGATCTCTGAAGAAGGCGTCCTCCGTGTTACCGTCCGAGACGATGAAATACGGAGGAAGACCGGCGGAGAAGGTGTCCTCGACGTTATCGGCCGAGATGAAGAAGAAGGAAACGCCGAAGATGATGCACTCCTCGTCGTCGGTTGAGACTACGAAGGAAGACGATGGGGGCTCGGAGAATAAGGCGTATTCCGTGTCTCCGGACGATTATCGACTGCTGGAGGAGATCGGACAAGGAGCGAGCGCCACGGTGTACCGCGCGATGTATGTACCGTCGAGCGAGATTGTTGCTATCAAATGCGTGGATCTCGATCGCTGCAACAGTAATCTTGTTCGTTTCTCTTTCCAAGCTCTAACATGTTTCATTCCTTTTTACTGAGTTTGTTAGTTTTTTTTTTCTTATCCATGTTTATTGTTTCTGATTCAAGTTGTTTCATCTGATGAAGTTAATCTTTGAGTTTCAGTTTTGAGTTTGATTACTATTGTTTATAGCTGCAACTTGCTGCTAGAATTTTTTTTCTTCCATATTTATTAGGCATTTTTAAAACTGTGAAATAAAGAAGTGAACATCAAATTCAGGTGGCTCGGATAGACTCTCTGACGTCCAGAGGCTAGGCCATATACAAAAAAGGATTCAATATAAAATTTTAGTTCCCCAAAGAGGTTACAAGATAATGAGTACATGCTCAAAGCCAGAAAAAATGGAAAACTAACGAAAAGGACTAATATGAAAGGAAAGGAAAAATGGGAACAAGTGGTGTAATTATTCCATCGTATTTTATTTCTTCTGCATTTGAAACATTGGATGGAAGCTAGCATCGAGGTTTGGTGACTGGGCTATTGCAGGGGTTGGTGATAACGTTAGTCAGTGTGAGGGAGCATGCCAGAGTTTAATGTTGGCGAAGAAGAGGCCAAAGATGGTTTTTGTTGGTGATGGAAGGAATTGACAAGGAGGAATGGTAGAAGTTCACGTGGTGAGAAAAGAGTGCTATGAGGTGCCTCCGACGATCCGACAGCCGAGGAACTTTGAAAATGTTAGGAGAGTCTCCTTGGACATGGGCCGGCATGAGGAAGATCTCTAGTGATTCCGATGGTTGCAGGTGAGGTGGCTTCTACTTAAGGCACCAATGAGAGGAAAAGTGATCTACCATTGTCGGGCTGTCATTTCGACGATGGAGAATCATTAGAGAACATCAGTGATGACTCTATAGGGCCTCTAGGAGCATGGATTAGATCTCAACAGTGGCTGGTGTGGCAATTTCGGTTTGAGGTGTCACAAAGATGGAATTGCCTTTAGGGCCAAGTAGGATTGTGTAAGTGTTGGCAACGACAATAAAAAGTGCCGGAGGGAGGCATTGGTGATGGTGACAATGATGGTGTTATTGGATGTTTGTTGGAGTTTTGGTGTAGACAAGTGATAGAGGGAACTAAAGAGCGATCTTGGGGTGATAGTGAAATGGGAAGATGGAGAGAGAGAAGAAAAAGATGGAGGTGTTGTCATATTAGTGGGTTTTAAAGAGAAAAGGTTGGGGGGGGGGGGGGGGTGCTTGGCGTTAGAGAGCTTAGGCATTTATTAGGCTTTAGTTAGTAAAAGGGGAAAAACAAGAACATATATGAGAGAGCTTTTTTGGGCCTTGGAGTGGTAACAACTCTAGGCGATGGTTCGTCGGAGGTTTTAGTCAGCATTGTGCATGGGAAATTGCTATTCTAGAGATGTTTTTGGTGGCTTGATGTGGTCATCCAAGCATTGGGTCCATCGTGGAGTGCCACTAGTGAGGGAGCTTGAGTGCTTCTTAAAGTTGTAAAGATTTGTAAATTGGAGTAGTTTGCGAGAGAGTTCGTTGATGAGAGAATGTGGTCGATGAGAGGGTTGTCGGTGAGAGAGAGTGGTTGGCGGGAGAAAAATGTTGTGTTGCCTTCATCTTCAATTGAGAGAGAAAACTTCCATAGAGAGGGAAAAATAGTGGGAAATAGCGAGATCCTGTAGAAGGAGCGAGCTTCACGTGAGGTGGGGAAAGAACCACTTAATTGGTTTTTAGAGAGAGAAAATGAGAGTCCCCTTCCTTTGTGAACTCGGCTCCACCCTAGCATTAAGCTCACTATTATATGGATAAAAATGTAATACTTGATGCGAAACGGGAAGTGGAAATGATAGTTTTTTTAATAATCAGCAAAATTAACTAGCAGATTATTTTAATTAAGCGCAAAATAGTTTCTAAATAAATTATACTTTAAATAAGTTTTCTAAATTCCGTAAATTAAAATATTTTAAAATGAAAATTAAATTGATCGTTTGATAAATAAGAATTTATCTAATTAGATTAGAGCGTCAAGTTTAATTTAACAATCAGATCTGAGGTTTAGGAATTTAGGATAGATATCTCGCAATTAGAATTCAACAGAAATTTTCATTTAAATAAATGCACGGTCACACAATTAGAGCTAAATGAATAATTCAAATTAAGCGAATAATTTTATGTTAAAACTAAATTAGCAGAATAATTTAATTCAAAAAAAAGATTATATCTCTGTCAAAATATTTAAGGATAACGGTGTAATTTTCTCAATATTAGATTTGAGAAAGAACAGCGGGACGCGATTAGCCTATATGCAGCTCGGGTAGAGTCTGCAAAGCAAACAAGAGTAGTCAATGGCAAAACTAGATAATGGAGCTTGCGAGCATGCCGAGAGCCGATGAGAGTGTGATGAGGTCGCTTTTACTGGGTGTGACTATGGGTGTGGTGGGAGGTGCAGTGCTGCAGGAGTAGACGACAGAGTTGCCGTGTTTGCGGCAGAAGGTGGGTGACGCGTGTGGCTTTCGGGAAGTGCGATGATGGGCGGAAGAGGTTGGCGTGTGGTGGTCGCTGCAGGTCGGTGAGTTTGCAAGAAGGAGCAATGTGGGGGAGGGATAGGGTGCGACCGACGGCGGTGGAGGCGGTGTTGGCGCAGGTGGGCTATTGGGCGAAAATGGGACGTGCGGCACCACAGGCCGGGTGAACTAGAGGAGAGGGCGGAAGAAACTTGATTTTTTTTTATAATAGGAGTGGATAACTATGTTATTTGAGGATTCTCACTAAAGGCTAACCTTATCATTTCCTTCATCGGAATATCGGCTCAGAAAATTCAATCATAATTTCATTCATCAAATGCAACTAATTATTACAATGCACAGTGATCTCTTTATATGGAGAGATTCATGAAAAAAAATTAAAATACAATATTAAATGTTGAAAATAAAATGTCAAATAAATGAAAGCAAATATGAAACTAATTTTATTATAATAAAATAAAATCAACTCCAAATATAACTTGTCTTTAAATCTCCCAAATTTATTTTGAATCAAATCAAATTTAAATAATGCTAATATGAAAATCTCCAATAGCTCTAATTAATTTGAATTTGAATTTTGATTTAGCACATGGTGTTATCCTGGCTGTCCAATTCAATGCTGATCCATGTCCCCACCAATAGTCATCAAAGTTTTATCATGTTGCTCCAATCTATCGGATTTCGTCCAAATCATATGTAGTTTTAAAGCAGAGCATGAACAAGGTTTTTCCAGAAAGGATTTTAGCATTGTTTTATTAATCCAGCACCGTATAGTTTTACGATGTTGGCATTTTTCATTTTGTTGCGGATAATGATAATCTTCTATTTCATCAATATTGTGTAAACATTGTTGTATGTAAATTTCATGGTCATATTTGTACAAGTATGTTGATTCTGTTGCGGTGCCTTGTAAATCGCTTATACTGATATATTTGATGATGTTAGGATGACATAAGGAGAGAAGCCCAAACAATGAGTTTGCTAGATCACCCAAATGTGGTCAAGGCATATTGTTCATTTGTTGTTGAATGCTCCCTTTGGGTTGTCATGCCATTCATGGCAGAGGGTTCGTGTTTGCATTTGATGAAGTTTGCGTATCCAAATGGGTTTGAAGAACATGTTATTGGGCCTATTCTCAAGGAAACTCTCAAAGCTTTGGAATATCTTCATAATCATGGGCATATTCATCGAGATGTCAAGGTTGGTTCATTGGAAAATGTTGTCAATGGATATTCTATGCTGTCCAAACCGGACTTACCCAAGAACTGTCAAAATCGCAGGCTGGAAATATCCTTCTTGATAGTTCTGGTGTTGTGAAGCTTGCTGATTTTGGTGTAACAGCCTACATGTTTGACCAGGGTGATCGGCAACGCTCGAGGAATACTTTTGTGGGCACACCATGCTGGTGAAAACCTAATTTATATTTTTATCCAATCATTTTGTCTATGAGATTGAGCAACTTATCCAGGACCTCATCAATGTTTCTTTCCTAGGATGGCACCAGAGGTCATGCAGCCAGGAGGTGGATATGATTTCAAGTGAGTGCCTTCTTATATTATAGAACCTGTTTACCCTGCAAAGTTTGTTCATTATTATAAGTGGTAGCTATATATAGACAATCTTTCTTGCGATGCTAAGTCTTATATTCTTGGTACTGTTATGTTTGGTATTGCATTTTTTTTACTGTAATGTACTACAGAAACTTGTTTTTGTTAAACATATAAGCGTTTTCCTGGTTGAAATGCTGATTGAGAACGTACCCCCTAGCTACTTCAATGTCCTTTAAGATAATTCTAATAATCTCCTTTACATGAGACAGCTAGGAGATGGAAATAAAAGTATGCTTGCATAAGATTTTTTTGAAGATAGATTATTCCAAGTAATTACCGATTAATAGTGCAGAGCAGGGGTTGACTTGCCAAAAACATAGTGTACAATGGAAATTAGTGTTGAGCGGCATTTCCTGTGTCATAGCTCGCCACCTTAACCACCTTACACTCGATGGTAGTGGGGGTGTGACCAAAAATTCTTGGCAAAGGAAACATCGGGTTCGACGATATCAAAATTAAGCATATAATAAAACATCTATTATAGATCACATTATCTGCTCACACAGCAAACATCGCACACAATGTTTATTACAATTTAAAAACAACAGGAAATAGGTGGTAGCTCAAGCCTCGCCAATCCCCTTGCTCTTGTTCCGTTTTTGATCGTGTGGAAGAGTACCTGCCAAAAAGGCTTCAATCTCAAAGTACTGAGTAGACAAAGTTCATACTACTAAAAAAAAATATTTCATCAGAACACAGTATCAGTAGATTAACTCAACAAATTCGATATCAACCTTCGATCACGATGTTAGGAAACCACTCTAACATTAATTACCTTAACATCGTGTGAAAGTACAGAGTTTATATCAACATCCCTTAACAGAGTTCATTGTACCACGCAAGTAAATTTCATAATATCGTTTACGATGTTATAAAAATATGAAACCACGGACACGATGTTTGCACAAACACTGTAGATAAACCTCGGCCACGATACGTGCTCCGACAATCCTCAGCTGCCAAATATTGGACCGTTAAACCACAATTAGTCAAACATCGTTTCTCCATAACTTCGTGTTATCAGTTTTACCCATAACATCAGTACATTTACAACATTCATGTTTTCGTGATAGTACCACTCAACATATCAGTTTCACCAAATATCGGGGACGACGATTGTCCCACCAAACATCGGGGACGACAATTCAGTCACCAAACATCGGGGACAATGATTGCTCAACCGGTTCTGATTTCTCGGCGTATTGCCTCTCTGCTCAAACTCACTAGATTGGTTCTCAGCGACCACCCATAGTACCACATATTCTAGCTTATTGTCGATACTACCCTCAGTGGTAGACTGAATTTACAATATCATCTTTGCCAATACTATCCTCAGCGGTAGGCTGGATTTATAGCATCATCTTTGTCAATACTACCCTCAACGGTAGACTGGACTTATAGCATCAACATCATCACTTTTCAGTTTGGGCAAACAACTATACTACGAGAAATCGAAAATTACATTTTTTCATCATTTTTTTCACAGTTCATATCTTTAACACAAGTCCTCTAGACTTGACTTTCAAGTTACTCTCCGCAAAGTTATCTTACTCAGATAACAGAGCAATCACAGAATTTATTCACATAAATATTCAGTTACAAATCAGGAATTTCATGCACACTTCTTTAAAGAAAAACATACCTTTTCGCACAAAGTAAAAAATTCATAGCTCTATCTCTTTATATTTATATGCATGAGATTTGCTTACCTTGTGTCTGCCATTTTCAAAGAAATAAATGAATATTATCTTGGAATCTCCCCTACTTCAAGTTTGTCCTGTCCGTTGGGGCTATTTCTCCAGTTTTCAGGGAACTAGAATCACAGAAAAATTAATAAGAGAGAAAATGATAGAATCAGAGAATATATATATATATATATATATATTATTTTCTTGCATGTTTTCATGTAACTCAACACTTGGCACTAAGAGCTGTGATATTCTCTTGCATGTTTTCATGCAACTCAACACTTGGCACTAAGAACTGTGATATTCTCTTGTATGTTTTCATGCAACTCGACACTTAGCGCGGTTAAGAGCTGGCTCACACCAACTCTTTAGGACTTGCCCACCAACAACATACTATCCCAACACTTGACTTCAGTTTTAGCTATACACGTGGCACCAAGAATCCACACTACATAACATCGTGCACGAGATTTCACGTTCATCGTTCACGATGTTATGCATAACTCATATCTCTCAGATAGTGTCCAAACAATCACATTTACTCTATAACCAAAATATAGAGAACAGGAATACCTGGACGTTACATCATGCTTCCTTACATTGAGCTTTTCAACATCTGAGATATAGGGCTTGTTTGGTTGGAGGATAAATTTGAATAAGGAAAGAGAATATTTTATTTTATAGAGTTGATGAGAAAAAAATTTATTTTAATATTGAGAGGTGTGTAAGATGTGAAATAAAGTTGATTTTAAGGTTGGAATTTGTGTTGTATGTGAAATATAGTTGATTTTTAAGGTTGGAATTTGTGTTGGATGTGAAATAAAATTATTAAAATTTATAATAAATTAAAAATATTATTATTATATTTTTTTTCCCAATTTTGGGCATTTGCCAAACAAGGTCATAAAGTCAATATAAGGTAAATAGTAGTTTGTTGGTATTCATGTATGGAGTTGTACAATTCTGTCTCAGTGATTCATGAGAAAGATGCCTTTCTCTTTTATCTTCATGATAATATATATATATATATATACAGAGAGAGAGAGAGAGTGAATAACTGCTTAAAATTTTTTTTATGCTTTTCCTCTGAAAGATCTCAACCATTTATTTCTCCATTCAAGATTTGAGATGTGAGGTATCCATTTGTCTCTCCATATTAACAGCTACATGTCAAACTTTCTCCTTTCATATGCATAATCACATGTCAGTTTTCCTAAAAAATTACAATTAAATTTTCAGATTTTTCTTAATCTTAACTTTAGGTCCTAATTCTTCTTTCTAGAGAAATTATAATTTGGTGGTTAAAAAAAAGAAAATTATAATTTGGTCCCCTAATTGTTCTTAGTTTTTATTTTAAGTTCAAAAAATTACAATCTATTCCCTCAACTTTTCCTAATCTTAATATTTGATCTTAATTCTTAATAAAAAATTATAATTTAGTTCCTAATTCCTATTAGGCTTAATCTTAAGTCCTATAAAATTATAATTTAGTCTATTAATCTGTCTAAAGCCTTAATATTATAGCCTAATTCCCTACAATAAAAATTATAATTTAGTGTCCGATTTTCCTTAGTCCTAATTAGTCTTAATTTTCGACATTTAGGCCTTGTTTGGCTCGAGGACTAAAATTAGGACCAAAATGGTACTAATTTAAAAAACAACAATAATAATAATAAATAAAATTTTTAATCATTCTACACAAATTCTAATATAAGATAACATTATTTTTACTTCACATACTCAATAATTTTCAATAAAAATATCTACTTTATTTCACATTTTAGACCAAAATATTAGAATCGACTATTTTGGTCCATGATGTGAAATAAAATAGATAGTTTTATTAAAAATTATTGAATATGTGAGGTAAAATAATATTTTTTTTATTAGTATTTGTTTAGAATGATTAAAAAATTTATTTATTATTGTTAACACGTGGTTCCTGCGCTGCATCCTGGCCGAACGCGTGGCGCCCTACAGGGCTATAACTGATTGATTGATTTGCTGACTCAGCTTCAGGTCTTGCAGGACTTTTGACCCAGGTCAAACCTCGGGCACGAGGGTTAAACCAACCATCGTCAACGACGATCCAGGAATAGACCTCGTAACCTCGGACCCGAGGGTACGAGGTAACGCCTGTCACAATTAGCTTCACCTAACTCCGCCGATTTCCGTACAGACACTCTTCCCCATAAAAATATCAGCATTAAAGGATGTCATCTTCCTCGTACAGCGGCGGATCTCTCCAGTGACAGATGAGCGGCGCTCGGAGCTCACCCATCACCTTTCTTCCGGAAAACCAGGGTGAAGCTACACACGCCAACGGCTATAAAAACCGCTGAACAGTTCCAGCCGAAAGAGGACCATCATTCGGAGAGAGAAAAAAGGGAAAAAGAGGCAGGAAGGGCAGAGAAAGGCTCAGACTCTGAGATCCGTAGTTTTCTCATTCTTTTGTAACGAAGCCCCAACTGAGGAGCGTCCTTTTTTGTTCTCCTTCTTCTTCTTCCTCTGGAAAAAGCACTGTGTAAGCCCTATCTCGGGGCCTTCTTTTCCCCATTTAGTAAATCTCTTTGCTGACCGACCGGTGGACGTAGGGGATTTCCTCCCTGAACCACCTTAAATCTCTGCGTGCTTTTCTGGTTGCCTTGGACAGAATCTTCTCCCTGAGCCTCCATTAACAGGTTCACCCCTCCTTTTTTGCGTGCCGCCGTCTCCCGGAACTCTCTCTCTTTGGTGTTTCCTGGGACCCCCACATCCTACGTCAACAATTATTATTGTTTTTTTTTTTAAACTAGTACCATTTTGGTCCTCGCGCCAAACAGGGCCTTAAACTTATATTTTGGTCCCTAATTTCTTTTGGATAGTCTTAGCTTCTAACTTTTTTAGTCCTAATCTCTCTTAGCCTTGATCTTATATTCAAAGAAATTACAGTTCAGTTTTCAAATATTTTTTAATCTTAATCTTGAGTCCTAATTCTTAATTCAAAAATTATAATTTTACCTCTTAATTTTTGTTAGATTTCATCTTAAGTCTTATAAGATTACAAGTCATTCTCCCAATTTCTTTAAGTCTTAATCTTAAGTCCTAATTTCCTACAATAGAAATTATAATTTAGTCTCTTGATTTTCCTTAGTCCTAATCTTAAGTCGTAATTCCTACAATTAAACATATAATTTGGTCACAAATTTCTTTTAGATATAGTTTCTTCTCTTAATAAATTATCATTTGGCCTCCTAACTTCTCTTAATCTTTATTTTAAATCCTAAAAAGTTACAATTTTATTCCCTGATTTTTAGAAAATTAAAACTTGTCCTTTTAAAGAAATTATAATTTGGACTTGTAATTTCCTTTAGTCTTGGTTTTAAATCCTAAAAATTATAATTTGATCCACTGATTTTTGTTAGACTTCATCTTAAATCTTATAAAGTTACAAAAAATTACAATTTAGTTCCATAATATTTTTGTTAGTTTGTGAATTTGGGATGGCAAAAACTTTTGTCTTTTTACTGCGAAAGATATCAACAATTTATTTCTCAATCCAAGATTTGAGCCATCAGTTTGCCCCTCCATTTTAACAGCCACATGTGAAATTCTCTCCCTTCAAGTGAATAGTCACATGTCAGCTTTTCTAAGAAATTACAATTAAGTTCCTAGATTTTTTTGAATCTTAATCTTAGATTTTAATTCTTCTTTTTATGAAAATTATAATTTAGTGCCTCTAATTTTTCTTAGTTTTTATTTTAGGTCTCCAAATTTTTCTTGATCTTAATCTCAAGATCTAATTCTTAATTAAAAAATTATAATTTGATTCCCTAATTTTTCTTAGTCTTGATCTTAGGTTTAAAATAATTGCAATTCAGTCCTTGAACATTTTCTAATATTCATCTTGGGTCCTAATTCTTAATAAAAAATTATAACTTGGTCCCTAATTTTATTAGACTTCATCTTAAGTCCTATAAAATTATAATTGTCTTCCAATTTGTTTGTCTTATTATTAGTTCCTAATTTTCTATTATAAAAACTATCATTTAGTTCTTGATATTTCTTAGTCTTAATCTTATGTCCTAATTCCCTATGATTAAACTTATAATTCGGTTTTTAATTTTTTTGAGACAGTCTTAAGTCGTAAGAAATTATCATTTGGTCGCATAATGTTTTTTTAATCATGGTTGTAGATCATCAAAAATTGCAATTTAGTCTCCCGATTCTTAGGAAATTAAAACTTTTATTCTTTTAAAGAAATTATAATTTGGACTCATAATTTTCTTTAATCTTGGTTTTGAATTCTAAAAAATTATAATTTGGTTTGCTGATTTTTGCTAGGCTTCAATTTAAACCTTATGAAATTACAATAGTTTAGTTCCCTAATTTTTTCTTAGATTCTAAAAAATTTCAATTTAATCTCCCGATTTTTCTTAACCTTAATCTTAGGTTTTGATTCTTCTTTTTGAGAAAATTTCACTTTAGTCCCCTAAATTTTTTTAATCTTAACCTGAGTTTCTACTATTTTAAAAATGAAATAATAATTTGATCCCCTAATTTCTCTTAATCTTAATTTTAAGTTCAAAAAAAATTATAATTCAGTCTACTGATTTTTTCTGAATCTTAATCTTAGGTCTTAATGTTTAATAAAAAATATAATTTGATCCTCTAAATTCTATTAAACTTCATCTTAAGTCCTATAAAATTATAATTTAGTTTTCTATTTTCTATCAATCTTAATCTTTGGTCATAATTCCCTATAATAGAAACTACAATTTAGTTCTGCAATTTTTTCTTAATTCCAATTTTAGATTCTAATTTCCTATGATTAAACTTATGATTTAGTCCCCAATCCTTCTTAGTTTTTATCATACATTCTAATTCTTCATAATAAAAATTATAAGTTGATTCTTGATTTCTCTTAGTCTTAATCATAGGTCTCAATATTTCCTTACAATAAAAATTATAATTTGATTTTTTAATTTTTCTTAAACTTCGTCTTAGGTGCTAAAAAATTGTAATTTGGATTCCGATTTCTTTCTAATTTTTCTTAGTCTTGGTCTTAACTTCTTAAGCCCTAAGAAATTATAATCTTCTTTCATGATTTCTATTAGTCTTGATCTTAGATTTCACAATAAAAATTATATTTTGGTCTTCTAATTTCTCACTTGTGATCTTTGTCCCCTAAAAAATTATAATTTAGTTTAATATTTGGCCATAATTCTTCACAGATAAAATTATAATTATAATATATAAAAATTGTAAATTTTCTTTAATTAAAACATGTGCAATGCACATGTCCTAAAACTAGTATGTTTAACACTATCATTCTTCTGATATGAAGATTATTCTTCTGGTAAGCATTATGAATATCTCATTTTGGAATTGTTTGGTTGGTCACAGTTTGATGCTGAAATGAGAAATGCTCTAACCAATTATGTTGTAACCTGCCGGCTTGCAGTTCTTTTCATGATTCATGTATCTGTATCTACATCCTTTATGGGTACTCTTGGTTACTTTGTTGTTGCATAGGAAAGTACTCTGTGTAAGAGGTACAAAAAGATTCAGATAAAATAGATTTGACGCATGTTGCAATGGAATGTAATAACTGGTTTGCTGAGGATTTGGTATAAGACTATTGATGATGATCATAATGATTTTTTCATGTTGCTATGGGAAACACTTTTGACAAACACATTACTGAAGCTGGTAATTGTGTTTTTTGTTGACAGAGCTGATATGTGGTCATTTGGAATCACTGCTCTTGAGTTGGCACATGGTCATGCTCCTTTTTCTAAATATCCACCAATGAAGGTAGTTTTTGTTTCAAGATGTAATATTGAAAACTTCTACATGGTTTTTGAAGGCATAAAGTGCTTTAGGTAAGAGTGGTCGAGTTTGAGTCAGGACAAACTTGACATCAAATTTTTCGAGTTTGTCCTGACTCAAATTGGCTTGGAAATTCTACTCTAAATTGTTTGATTGGTTCAATTATTGATTCAAGCCATCTTGACTCATCCTAGCATACACTAGCTTCTGAAAGACAACTCAGAGGTATATGACATTGGATGCTTGGATAGTTTCCTTCGAGATCCATTACCTCAATTTTGAGGTTTGAATTGGAGATAATTTGAGAGAGGAGAGATCGAAGCTGGAGATTCGAGTTCCTCCCAGTACTTGCAAGGAGATGAAGTGAATGAAAACAAAAAAGAAATTACCTATAAGCATTCTAGAAGCTTTTGGTGTTGTTAACACATGGGATTTTATTGGAGTCCTAAACCACTGATGGCCAAATGTTCTTATCTGTGGATAGGATGGACAAAACATGCCTGATCTCTGCTTTCATGATGAATGGCTCAGAATTACCATTTGTTCAATCAATGACTCAAAAAATAGCAGAACTTCCACAACAAATTTAAGAGCCGAGTCATGATTGGCAAAAACTTAATAAAGAAATATTTAATTGTATGGATTTATTGTTTTATTATATAATGAATCTCAAGTGCATTCAACCAATTTTCTAGCAAGCTTATCAAAGCTTGAAACTGGTTCAAAACAATGTTTGAGTTAGGCTATTTGGGTTAGACTTGTCTCAAATTTTTGATATGATTTCATTTCAACTCAAAATTTTGATCGATTTTCGAGCGAATTTTGTTTTTTTGGGTACTTTGCCCATCCCTAGCCTGAAGTGCGCATTTTCTTTTTTCTTTTTTTGGAAAAAGAGTGATGTTATAGTAGTTGCTGTTTGCATTAAATGTTCATTGTTATTTGCTGTAATATTTTTTTATGTTCAGTAATCACGTTTTGATGTTTGAGGTTTGTCCTGCTATGCATGGACTGATAAAATTTGAAAATCACATTTGAAGTGTGCGTATGAGTGTGCTTGCTTGCTTTGAGGTTTGTCGTGCAATGCATGAACTCACACAAAATTCTTAATAACTGACTGCAACTGTTGATAGTTTGACTTCAATGCTGTTAAATCCCTTGACAGGTTCTTTTGCTGACACTACAAAATGCTCCTCCTGGGCTTGACTATGATCGGGATAAAAAGTTCTCCAAGGTAATATGGGTCTTTATTGCTTTTGGGCCTTGGCTATGGTAGCTGCTCGCATATGTCATGTAGCTCATAAATCCTATTTGGGTAGTTACTTTATCTGAAATAATTTCTAACTGTTAAAGAAATGATTGCGTACCAAATTTTGTACTCTGCCATTGTTTGTGCCTTTGTGGTGCATATTTTTTTCCTTCCAATAGTGAATTTCAGTTGTAATCAGGCCTTCAAAGAAATGGTTGCAATGTGCTTGGTCAAAGATCAGACAAAACGACCAACTGTTGAAAAATTATTGAAACATCCATTTTTTAAAAATGTAAAACCTCCTGAGCTATCCGTGAAATGCCTTTTGGAAGATCTGCCTTCACATCAGGACCGTGTAAAGGCCTTGCAGGTTTTTTTCTAAGATGTGGCTTATTTTCTTATGACCTGACAATTTAAAATTGGCCTTGCATTCAGTTTCTTTTTTTTTCAGCTTAAAGATGCTGAACAACTGGCTTTGAAGAAAATGCCTTCATCAGAGCAGGAAGCTTTGTCTCAGGTTCATGCTGACTGATATATTTTTTGTTAATTCTATAGTTTTAGAGCTGTGGATTGAAACACTTTCTTTTTTTGTGCACTGCTAATGTAACTGTCCTTGTTTTTCATTATGGGCAATATGAGAGTGGGAAACATATCTCATAATAAAAATAGGATATTTGGTGTTTAGACTTTTATGTTCTGTTCTTATGACAATCCTTTAAAATATTAAGTTGTATTTCCAGCTTTGGTGTAATCTTTTTGTAAATGAAGTGTCAAATTAGTTGTCAAAGAAAAATTGTAGGTTCCTGCTGGTAATGCTGATTGTAAGTAAAATTGTTGCTGTACTTAACCGGTTAAATCACAGTTCCATGAGTCTTTTTGTTAGAACTATGGTTAATGAGATACCACAATTACACATAGAGAGAAGAGTAGGAATTCTAAATATGTTTTGACTGTTTAGCAGTAATTTAGGGGATTGCCTAATTTCCAAATTGATTATGTGTGTCATTTATTTTGTTTACGTATTTGGTGGCTGAAGAGATTTAGGCTTAGTTCAATTGTGCCTTGCTTATTCTGCAAATGCCATGTTTTCCTTGTTCATTTTTTTTATTCAAACATATATTGGCTGTGCATTATATTTCATAAATTGGCAAAGGAGATGTGGTTTTCAATTGAAAAAGGGTGCTTGAGGACATGACCACTGTGGGGATTTAAGGCGTTTTATGCACATAGCGTAGCTCTTGCATATCATGGTAGTTTTTCTGGTTAGGGCACAATGTACTGCCTAAACAGTATTTTGCAATGAGATTACTTTATTCGAGATGTCATTTCTTGTGCATGGTGGTTTATGTTTCCCAATGTAAAAAGCTAGTTGGTAAAACATCTAAATTATTGCATCAGAGCATTGAATTAATCAAATTTAGAAATGACTGCATTTTAAACATGATACATATGGTAACATGCAGGCTTGTTCAGACACTATTTCCCCAGGGTTTCTTTCACTTCAAAATCCAGTTTTATAATTTTAGTTTTATTGAGGAAAATTTGTTTTTGATGTAGCTCAGGTTCTGAACTGGAACCGACTCTACTTCAAACCACTATCAAACATGACCATTTTGAGCTTGAAGTTACAAAAACTGGTTCTATCTTAACTCAAATTATTAGGCCTAATAGAAAGAATAGCTAAGCTTCCATGGTTTCAGTGATGCAGTGGTGATGTTGCAGTGGGCATTTTAATTTCTTGCTTGCTTAAATTTTGTAGGAACAGGCTACTTGTGTCATTAGATTTCTTTTTTTTTTGTTTGATAGAAATGTGTCATTAGATTTCAGTTGTTATAAATGTGGAAAGAAGTCCTTTATGAATGATTCAACCACCAAATTTTCCCTGAAATTAAACTTCCCAGGATGAAGTGAATAGATATGCAAGAAATGTTAGCGCCTTGAAAATGTGGCTCTGAAATTTAGTTGGTATTGGTATTTTTGATTTGAAAAAATTGTGGCCAGTAACTAATGATAACTTCAACATCAATAAAAAAAGATCACTTAGGCCCTGTTTGGCACAAAGACTAAAATGATACTAGTTTAAAAAACAATAATAATAATAAATAATTTTTTTAATTATTTCACACATATTTAAATAAAAAATATTATTTTATTTCATATACTGAATAATTTTTAATAAAAATATTAACTTTATTTCATATCCTATACCAAAATATTTAAATTATGTATTTTGATCTAGGATGTGAAATAAAGTTAATATTTAAATAAAAATTATTATGTGAAATAAAATAATATTTTTTATATTAAAATTGGTGTAAAATGATTAAAAAAAATTTATTTATTTATTATTGTAACTATAATTATTATTGTTTTTTAAACTAGTATTATTTTGGCTTTGATTTTGGTTATCGCACCAAACAGGACTTTAAACTAGGTAAATCTATCCTATTAGCATATGGATATAAAAACTCCAACCATTCTAGAGAAGTTCTGTTTTGCTTCTATAAATTAAAGAATAAAAGTCCAAGGGCATATAATCATCTATTTCGATTATGAGTGCTTTTTCATCATCTATATTGTCCATAGTTTGTCTTTCTCAACAGTACCAACTGGAACCAAGTTTCAAAAATACAGTACCAACTGGATTCTCTCTCTAAATGTTTCCTTCTTGATTACTGCATCAAGCATTCAAATCATTCTCCTTTGTTTTTGTAGTTTCTGTAAACTTTTACCATTATACTTGTTGTTGGATGCCTGCTTTATTTCTTTCCTTAAAGAAAGGTGCATGCGAAAGAAGAATGTTAAGTATTATTTCTCAAAAATGACTTGAATAATTAATTTTAATTGTATTCTTGAAATCTGAATTGAGTTATTAGATTTTGCCCATGTACAAAGAGGAAGAGGGAGACCAAAGAAGACATGACAAGAAACTATAATGAGTGATCTTAGTTACTTAGACTTAGATAAGAATTTGGTAACTGATATAGCGCAATGGAAGCAAAGGATTCATGTAGCCGACCCCACCTAGTGGGATTAAGGCTTGGTTGTTGTCGTTGTTGTTGTTGTTGTTGTATTCTTGAAATCTGAAATGAAGTTGTGATTGATTACTGCTTATTTTGTATCATATGTGATTGTCTAAAAAAAGGTTGATTTTGGGAAATAGTTGTTAATAGTTGTATTATTTATCTTAGATATTTTGTCTGGCTATTTTGACAGAGTGAGTATCAGAGAGGGGTCAGTGCTTGGAATTTTGATATTGAAGATTTGAAGCTACAAGCATCACTGGTATTCATGTGCATATTTTTTATTGCTGAAGTTATATGCCCTTTTTTGTCTGATTCTTTAACACACATTTTAGTTTTGTTTATTGTTTTTCTGTAGTATTTATGGCTTTTGTGGTTACTGAGTTTACTTGAAATTCCTTATAGATTCAGGAGGAGGAAGACATTGTTGAAATAAAGGAGGATAATGGAAACTTGTTGCACGTTGCTGAAAATAAGGTCTTGTTGTCTTTCCTTATCTTCCAAAATTTTGAAGTGGTAGTTTACATGAACACTATGGCCTCGTTTGGTTCGAGCGTTAAATTTTGGACAAAAGAAAAAAAATATTTTATTTTATAAATTTAATTTAATATTGGGAAGTGCATAAAATGTAAAATAAAGTTAATTCTAATGTTCGTTTTTGTGTTGGATGTGAAATAAATTTGATTTTTATAATTAAAATTTGTGTTGAGCTGGAAAACAAGCCCGAACCAAATGAGCCCTACATGTTGCATATATCTTTATCTGATCTTATACTTTTCTATGTTTGTGCTATTCGGCGTTAGAGATAAAGGTTACGTAATCTAGCATTGTTGTTAACAGGACACTTCAACTTCTCGATCCACAATGGAAATTCCATTATCTACTGATGGCATTAAACAGAAGTGAGTAGTCTTTTTATGTGATAAAACTCTTGATTGTGTGCTTCCTTTGGACTAGTATGTTTATGTTCACTGGATCGTACCTGTTCCGCTTGTTCTCCTACTTGTACATTTTACCTAGATGACTGTTGCTCATGTGCAATAAAAGTAAAAGAAGTACTGTTAGATGTGTTCTTTTTTTACTTTCTTTCTTTCTGTGCAGACAAAGTCCTAGTGGTGCTGGTGTGCTTGACAATGTGGGTTTAACTAAGCAAGAGGAAAAGCTGGAAACACAACCAGTGGACTCTAGCATGAAAAATGGCATGTTGTATGACATGCTTAGATTAAGCAATGATTCTGTTCCATCAAGCTCTACGGAGGATGCTGAATGATGCGGGACGGACGAATGACGATACAGTTTAGAGATCAACAATTTTATGAAGTAGATTATTCACAAACTAATGCTAGAATATCATAGAACAATTGTGTAATGACTGAGAAATTAATTAAACCCACAAAACTGATTTCTTTCAAAATTTTAAATAAATTAGATCGAAGGTAATTGAAAAATCACCAATTCAGATTAGGGTGCAATTCGGTTTTCAACAAATCAGAAATGGGGAACAAGATTAAGGATCTCACAATAATTAACCAACAGTAATTTAAATTCACTCAATAACGAAAGGTCGCACAGGCAGAACAAATTCGAGCAAATCACAAGCGAGTAGAATGATTCAGAGTATTCGATTTAACCAGATTAAAAGATTGCTGAAATTCGTACCTGAGTCAGAAAGTTCAAGGGACCACAATGTAATTTCCCNACGCCTGAATGGGGCAGCGTCGAGCGGAGCTGTGTGGTTGTGTAGACGTAGTCAGCGAGGGAGAGTCGCCGGTGATGTGGAGACGTGACGACGTGATCACGTCGGACCGGAGTTGGCGAACTGGACGCACGAACGCAGACTAGCAGGCGGAGTGGATGAGGATGAGTCGGGATGAATGCTGGGGGTGCAAGATGAATGAAATCGAACCCGGAGTGAAGAGCTGGAGCGGGTGGAGTTTAGGGATTCTCACCCAAGGCCCAAGCCCTTCCCTATCTAGGATATCGATTAATTCCAGAATCAAATAATCCCAAGGAAAAACACAACTCAAATTCATTTAGCATTAGAAAATAAGAGTAACAGGAAGGCGTTTATATAGACCTCCATACAAACTGACTCAATAAAGAAAAAATACATAATGTAAGAAATCGTCACACAAACGAGGAAGTACCAGATAACATGCCTAAAGTAACAACCACAAAGATAGAAACAACTAATATAAAATAAATGCGAGAAATAAAATCATCCCAAAATGAAATCTCAAATCAATCAGAATGAATGAAAGATTTCCAATTCACTAAGTCAGCGATCCGCAGCATCATCTTTCCAAATCCGTCCTAGTAGTCAATCGATCCAGATCGAAGCAGCGTGACTAGATCTCGGCCGTCAACGGTAAACCAGGAATGAATCGACGGTCGATCGTGGTGTCCCCACCACTGAACGTAGATGGAAAAATCAACTTGGTTTAATTGGCATAACATCCAGTGGTCCTCTTTTACATCATGCTGTGCAGAATAACTCAGTAGAAAGAAGACTGACCTCTGAAAGGTTCATTTCTTATTTTTTTGAGTTATAGCTGTTGGCATTAGTATTTTGTTTATGTCCCCTTAGGTACAACGTGTTCATGTTTGGTTTGAACATTTCAAGTTTTATGGTATCATTTTACACATTTGTATGGTGTTCATTCTTTTAAAACGTCTTTGATAATTAGTGGTTTGTTAAGATCCAGTATATTTTGCAAGGCATTATAGATCTGAACATCTTTATATGTGTTGTATTTGGATCCACGCCAGCGCATCTGAAGCGTACATGTGAAAGGTCGATGTGGCAAATGCATAAAGGAAGTTTAGCGGCAATCACATGACGAAAAGCCCAATCCGAAGGATCCAAGTCTAACTTTCCAAGCCGAACTACCTAGACTCAGTCAAGTACAAAGTAAAAGTTTCAATGCTATTTTTAAGAGGCATGACCAACCTGTAGGGGTCTTGCAATTCGTACTAGCAGGGCCTCCACGCTCTGAGTGCGCTGCCATTATTGGAGTCATGTCGGAGACGAAAGTCATTTCTTTGAAATGACTATTTTTTTCTCTAAAGTGACTTTCTAAAACAAGTTTAAGTTATAAAAATCTCATTATAATAAGAAAATGAAGATTTTCTCTAACTCTTACTCTCTCAAAAAGGGAAACCCCGCTCTCCTTTGTAAAAATTCGCCCTTTAGTGGAACCCTTTGAAGCAATCAAGAGATTGACGCCGTAGTTTTCCCGTTTAAGCGGTTTTCACATAAAAAAATTCCTCTTCTAATCCTTTCAGGTTTCCAATATCAACAATTTGGTGCCCTCACGCATGAACGAATCTCGTTCCCTCAACCATCCATGGAGGAAACACACGGTGAAGATCTCCTGGCAATAAAACAGCAGGCGACATCTACATTTTAGCCCGACACTGCTGCGAGCGATTGCCAACTACATGCTCTTACACATGTAGTGGCCACACTCTCCCAGACAACAAACAATTTTTTTGCCAACTTCTCCGCTTTTCTCCAGCAGCAAAGGTCGCCCCTGCCTCTAGCCCTACCACTTGAGGGCTCTATTCCCCCTCCCTCGCTGAGCGCGGAGCACCATGAACTGCCCCTTGAAGAGGCCGGCACTCACGCTGCGTGAGAGAGTCGCCCTAAAATCTACCCTCCAGTGAGTACGATCTTTTCACCCACAATAATGGTGGCACCATTTCCATGCAACTGCAAAGCCCTCAAAGTCAATGACTATGATGATCTCACGGATCCAGCGCAGCATGTGAAGCGCTTCGAGAATGCCTTGGCAATAGGCGACCCTATTTCGGATGCATACAAGTGCCGACTATTCCGAAGTCGTTGGACTGGCTCGATGAAATTCCATTAGGATCTATATAGAATTTCGAGCAATTTTCTGCACAGTTCCGCACAAGATTTGGTACATCTACGACTGGTTTTCAAAAATGAAAAAGGAAATGGACACTACTGACGACAAGTCGACTATGATTTTCGTCCACAGCATACTTTCCGGGGAACTATATAACTCTTTCATTGATTACATGCTGAAAACTCTCGTGAAGGCGAGAGCCAGAGCCAAAAAAAGTTCATCCACTTATTTTGTTTCCACCAAGCTGCAAAAATAAGTTGAGGGTTCTAGTAAACCAAAACCATCGTTTTCTAGCTATTTGTTAAAGGCGGACGCCAAGAAAGAAGATCTCTCGTCTCAAACTAAAAAGTACGACACCCCGAAGTCGGAGCAAAATACCCCAAAAAATTTTCGAGATCGAAGATTTCCTCCATCGCATAGAAAGTGCAAGTTCCACGGCGATTCTCTGCGCACTTCAACACCAGTGTATATCATCGAGGAGATATTTTCAATTTTGAAAGACAAGGGGTTCATCCATAATCGAGGCGAGGACTCAACGAAGTACTGCAAGTTTCATCAGCGCTGCGTCCATCTCTTGCACTAGTGCCGCTTTTTTCGGGCACTCGTTAATGAATACATAGAAAATGGATTCCTCACTGGTTATAAGAAGATCGAAGAGCTGCCCTCAAAGGCAGCGCTAGCACTTTTCCTCAGGATGAACCCTCCGCTGGTTCGCCATCAACTCCAACCACATCAAAAATCAGTGGAAAGAAGGTTGTACTATCGATTTTCGGCTTCGACTGTACCTGCTCGGCACCAAGGCATCCTCAGGTATGCACCATCGAAGCTCCCTTGGTTTTACCTGACATTATCTTTACTGCAGACGATCTTCCCCAAGGTGGCAGTAATCGTGATGGTCCCATAGAGGTCATCGTCGAGATTGAAGGTTACGGCGTTCACCGGGCCCTAGTCGACACGGGGAGTTCGGTCGACATCCTGTACCTCCACGCCTTCAAAGAGATGAGAGTCGGCCCCTATAAACCCCTCTCTCCTACCATGACAGTATCCAGCTTCTCTAGCGACATTTATCGACCTGCAGGCTACGCATCACTTCGCGTCTCCCTCGAAGATGGCCCCAGGCGGGAGGCGAAACTCATTGACTTCATTCTCATCGACGCGCCCTCTGGCTACAATACGATCCTCGGTCGACCTTCGATTGCGGCTTTCTGCATGGTTCCCTCTACCTTCCACTTCTGCATCAAGTTTCCCACTCCTTCTAGCATCACCACCGTCAGAGGAGACGGAGCGGGGGCCAAGAAGTGCTTCGAGGTCAACTCTCGCCTCTACACAGATCATTTGGACCCCAGGGATCACATTCCACCTCCTGCTGAGCAGAATGGCTATGTAACCGTCATTGACGGAAAGACTGTACTTGTTTCCAAAGATTTTTTCTGAAAGCGAAAAGCCTGATTTAGTAGCACTTCTTTTTGAGTATTTCGATGTCTTTGCTTGGGGATCTGGGGATATGCCCGGAATAGACCGCAACATAGCTAAATACAGGCTAAGTTTTAAAGTTGACGCGGCTCGCGTCAGGCAAAAGAAGTGAAAGTTTGACGGGGAGAAACAACGAGCCATCAAGGAAGAAGTTGAAAAGCTTCTCTCGGCAGGCTTCATCAAGGAGATTGCATACTCGTCCTGGTTGGCGAATGTTGTGGTAGTGAAGAAAAACACAGGCAAATAGCGAATGTGCATGGACTTCACTGACTTAAACAAAGCATGCCCCAAAGATTTCTATCATTTGTCGAAAATAGACAGGCTCCTCGACTCTTCGGTGAGATATTCAGTGATGGGTTTTGTGGATGCCTTTTCCGGCTACCACCAGCTACAGATGGCGTAGGAAGATGAAAAGCACACATCATTCATAACTGATCATGAGACCTTTTGCTACAAGGTCATGCCCTTTGACTTGACAACGCAAACGCAACATACCAACGAATGGTTGACGTCTTCCAGGACCAAAAGGGGAGTAACGTGGAAGCATATGTTGATGATATCCTAATCAAAAGCAGAAGTTTGGAGGAACATCTCTATGACCTCCGCGAAACGCTCAATACTTGTCGCACCTACAATATCAAGTTAAACTCTCTCAAGAGTATTTTTGGAGCAGCATATAGGAAATTCCTAGACCACATGGTGTCGGTCAGAGGGATTGAAGCAAATCCTGAGAAGATAAAGGCCATCCTTGAGATGGACCCTCCACGAACGACTGCAGACATACAAAAGCTTAACGAAAGAATCACCGCTCTCAGTAGGTTCATATCTAGATCCAGAGAACGATGTCTTCCTTTCTTCTAGGTCCTTCGAGGAAAGTATGCAGCCTGGAATGATGACTGCCAGCAAGCCTTCGAATCACTAAAGAAATATCTTCTCTCATCTTCGTTGCTTTCAGCCCCGCTCTTAGGAGATCTCTTTCTCTATATCAGCGCTACTGACAACTCAGTGTCAGCAGTCCTCATTCTCGAGGAGGCAGGCCGACAGCGCCCCATTCACTATGTCAGTCACATCTTACACGACGCCGAATTAAGGTACCCCTCTTGAAAAACTCTCCTTCGCCTTAATAATTGCCGCTTGCAGGTTGTGCCACTACTTTCAGGCTACTTCATCAAAGTGGTCACGGACCAGCCCCTTCGGAGAGTACTCCACTCCCCCGAAGTCTCGAGGGGACTGCAAAAGTGGGTCGTCGAGCTCTCAGAATTTGACGTGGACTTTCGCTCGAGGTCGGCTTCAAAGAGCCAAGTACTAGCTGATTTTGTTGCAGAACTAACAACCACAGAACAACCAAAGCGCCCAGTGAACCAGCTGCCTTGGACCGTCCATGTTGACGGGGCATCAGGGGAACACACTCAAGGGATTGACGTTGTCCTCACCAGCCCTTAGGGGATCCATTTCCGAAGATCAAGGAGAGTATGAAGAATTTTAAAAAATATAAAAAACTTAAGAGAAATTTTATAAAAAAATGAGCTAAATTATAATTATAAGTAAACTCTAGAGCATTAATTTGCATTTAGTGTCTGAGTGACATCATTTAAGATGAATAGTATTGATGTTTAGATAAGGATCGACCAAGGTGGACTTGTTTACTTTTGCAATATAAATTAAGATAAATTACGCTCAAATTTTTGAATTTATGATAAAAAAATATATGAATTTATAATTTTAAAAATTTAATATTTAGCACTTTAAATAAAATATATATCAAGTATGTCTATTTTTTAATATTATAATTTTATAAAATATTCAAAATATTTTTATCTCTTCTCTCATCTTCCTTCTTCCTCTCTTTTTTTTTTTTTGAAAATTGGCGGGAGGGGTTGGCTAACCCACCACACCCTCCCCTATCTCTTTCCCTCTCACCTCTCGCCCCCTCCCTCTCTCCTTGTCGCCAGTCATGCAGTCTCATGTGATCGGGAGAAGTCATCCACTAGCCACCCTCCCACAAGTCACATGCGGAGTTGGCCGAGTGTCCATAAAGATGCCAAAGAATTTGGTCGGAAGTGCCCCCAGTGTCAGATTTACTCGAACATCCCAAGGCATCCCGTGACACAATTGTAACCCCTAATAAGCTCATGGCCCTTTTCTATGTGGGGGCTGGACTTTTGGGGGGCATTCCTAAGATCTGGCAGAAATTGGCGCCACGTGTTGTCAGTAACAGACTACTTCTCGAAATGGGCAGAGGCCAAAGCAATGACACAACTAACTGGAGCAAGCGTGAGAAACTTCATCTGGGTGCAACTTATATGCCGATTCGGAATTCCTCTCACTTTGGTTTGCGACAATGGAACAACCTTCACAAGTTGCGCCATTCGGGACCTTTGCTCTGAAAATATCATAAATCTAAAATTTGCCTCTGTTCGTCACCCTCAGTCTAATGGGCAAGCTGAAGCAACGAATAAGAACTTCCTCAAAACACTGAAAAGACAGCTCAAAGGAGCTGGGTCGTCATTGGTCGCTGCAGCAGTAATCTGGGGTCTCAATTGCACGCCAACTGTTGCCACGAGTTAAATATCGTACTCTCTAGGTTTCAGCAAGGTAGCACTTATCCAGTCGAATTGGAGGTTTACTCCCCTTCTCAAAGTCGCAGACTTCTCAATCTTAACTTAGCGCTTAAGGTGACTGGTTGTTAAGGGCACTCCCCTTTTCAAAGTCTCAGGCCTTTCAATCTTAACTTAGCGTTTATTGGCAATCAATGACACTTCCCTTCTCGAAGTCTATGGCCTCTTTATCCTAATTTAGCGCCAAGGCGACTGACAGTCAAAGGCACTCCCCTTCTCAAAATCCTAGACTTCTCCATCCTAACTCCGCGCCTAGATGATTGGCAGTCAAAGGCACTCCCCTACTCGAAGTCTCAAGCCTCTCAATCTTAACTTAGCGCTTAGGCGATTGGTAGTCAAGGGCACTCCCCTTCTCGAAGTCCCAGGCCTCTCAATCTTAACTTAGCGCTCAGGCGACTGACAGTTAAGGGTACACTCTTTCTCGAAGTCCCAAGCCTCTCAATCTTAACTTAGCGCATAGGTGACAGGCAGTAAAGGGATTCCCCTTCTTGAAGTCTCAGGCTTTTTAATCTTAACTTAGCGCCAAGGTGACCGGTAGTTAAGGACATTCCCCTTCTCAAAGTTCTAGGCCTCTCAATCCTAACTTAGCGCTTAGGCGACTGGCAGTCAAGGGTCCTCCCCTTCTTAAAGTCCCAGGCCTCTTCATCCTAACTCCGCACCTAGGTGACTGACAGTCAAGGGCACTCCTCTTCTGATTTTTGGAGCCTGAACTCTAACTCCTTAGCCTTCCTTTCCTATGCCATCGCCTCCCTTCCAAGTGCCCCTTGCGCCTCCTGGGGCTGCAAAATAAATGCTGTTATGAGCAACCGAATTCGCAAAAAACAGAAGTAAAACTCGTACCGTCTTTGCTAGATTTGCACATCTGGCGCTAAGCGCTGTCATCGAATCCGGTCCTTTCCGTTCGTGGCCGTGAAGGGAAGAATCTTCTCGAAGAGTCTTCCTAGACTCCTCGACACTTCGATCTCCTAAGGCCACCTCGCCCTCGGCATGAGGTGCCCTTCGAGCGTCCGTTGCCTTCGCGGCTCTCTTTGGCGTCATCACTGACCTGGATGTCGTCAATGTACGCTAGGTCAAGATCGCCCCTTCAGAGGTAGCGGCCATAGCCGGACCTGTTCTCTTTTGAGGCGGCAGTTGGGACGAGCCGGTCTTGTTGTGCGGGACTCTTTTGCTCTCAATCTGGCGAAGGTAGAACCACACCAGTTTGAGCTGTGGGCAACTTGTTAAGAGAAAACGTTAGCACCAAGTTGAGATCAATGAAAAAGTTAGACCTTACCCGTGTATGCCTGGACGTCATCTTTCAGCAGTTTCAAATGATCTTCCGTGTCGTAGACGTGCTTGCGAATCTCGTCCATCGCCCGGAAGTGCGGTTTCTCAAAGCCGATCCCCTTTCCATGAACCGTGCTTTGCCGACCCTTCGGGGAACGACGAAACTCACTTCCTCAGGATCAACGAAGAAGAACCTCATGTACCTGTTAGCGAAGCCGGTGTCCCGTACTTTGAGCACCTGGCAATATCTCCTTTTCAAGACAAAATACCCGTGCAGACGGGGATTCGCCTCCCACCGAAAAATCGCTTTGAAGATCTCTATGTCTCAAGGGATTCTTCGGTGCTGCAGCTCCTTGATGAGGCAGTAGATCATCGTCACTGCATTCGGAGGGAGCTGCATTGGGTTGATGCTGAAATAGTTAAAGACATTCACAAACTCAAGCTGGAAAGGGAGGAACAGCTCGCCACGGAGATGATGAAGGCAGACTGTGATCTTCCCCTTTGGGGGATTCTTGAACGTCTCGTCCACCGAAGGGAACTCTAGTCTCAGTTGGGGATCTCTCCTGCAAACTTGCTCAACCTCCGAGTTGAAGGTGTGCGGGGAAGGCAGCACGTCTATCTGGCCACACACCGGTAGTCATCCCACATCTCCTTTGCCCGGCTATGCGACTTCTTAGTCATCACAATCACGAAAAAATGATAGAGATGGGGACCATGGCGACCACTAGACCTTTTATAGCCCCTGGCCTGACAGTTCCACTTCCCGAGGCCGCAATCTAGCTGTTCAATCCTGCCACCCAAAAAAGTTAAGAGCTACCGAGCATGCGCGTCTCCTCAATCTCCTCAATGGTCATATCATGAAATTCAAAATGCAGTAATAATCACATCTCGCAAAAAAGACGTTCCATTGAATAACGTTCTTGAAGGTTTGCGGGAGGAAGTTGGAACTCTGGCGTCGCGAGGAGGCTCTGAACAACCCGGGCAAAGTTAGTTTTGCGGCAGTTCCCGACCAGCTTTTCGACACGAGCTTCCAAGACAGCCTTCTCCTTCTGAAGCTGTTCGATCTGCATTGATGCGACCTTCAGGTCTTTTTCCTGCCTGGCACACTTCGACTCCAGGTCGGCTGTCTTCTCCGCTTCAGTAGGCGTAAGTAAGAGCGCCAGGGCCTCATTAAGCTTATTTTCGATCGCCGCGACCTGCTCCTCATTTGTATCAGCAAGGCGCAACCTTCGATTTGGTCAAGTCGTTGACAGACTGATCGTGCAAAGACTTGTGCGGTGAAACCTGCGGTGCCAGTATTGGGCAGGGTCGATGCAGCAGGAGCAGCCGGGCCAACTGTTGGGGCGATGGGAGGTGAAATCGCTGCTGGAGGCACCTGGTCCTGCGCCGTCGCACCGGCGAACCCCGCAGCTGAAGGAGGGACTTGAGGCTAAACTACCCTAGCCTCCGCGGCCGGTGGGGCTTCGTCATCCGCCATGGTGATGGTGTTCTCCACTGGAAAAATTGTGCGAACACCCTCACTCCGGACCCGGGAGGCAGGCCTCGGCGGAGCACGAGCAGCGCCCCTCGAACTCCCTACTTCAGTGGGAGTTCTCCCCGAACCGGAGAAATTGATCCAAGGCCTCTTTGGCGCCTCCTCTCGAGCAGCAGGCCTCCTGGGAGCCCTTTGTCCCGCTTGAGACACTCGTCTGGTAAGTGGAATCTCGCCATCAGCATCCTTAAACAGGTTCTCGTATAGGGACTTCTTCACTCTACTAGTTCAAAGAAAGCGCGCCAAGCTCTGGCTTGCGGGTGATTTATAAAGAACCTCGTTACATACGTGCAACTGCAAAAAGTGGCACATACATCAATGCACGTCACACTAAGATTGACGGAGAGGCATGTTATATTTGGATCCGCGCTAGCGCATCTGAAGCATACACGTGGAGGGTCGACGTGGCAAATGCATAAGAGAAGTTTAGCGGTAGTCACATGACGAAAGGCCCACTTCAAAGGACCCAAGTTGAACTCTCCAAGCCGAACTGCCTAGACTCAATCAAGTACAAAGTAAAGGCTTCCATACTGTTTTTAAGAAGCATGGCCAGCCTGTAGAGGCCTTGTAATCTGTACGAGCAAGGCCTCCACGCTCTGAGCGTGCTGCCATCATTGAAGTTATGTCAGAGATGGAAGTCATTTCTTTGAAGTAACTGCTATAAGCTATTTTTCTGAAGTGACTACTCTATGACAAGTTTAGATTATAAAAATCTCATTGTAATAAGAAAATGAGGGCTCTCTCTAACTCTTACTCTCTCTCTCTCAAAAAGGGAACTCCTTTTACTCTCTCTCTCTCAAAAAGGGAACTCCGCTTTCTCCTCTGTAAAGATTCGCCCTCTAGTGGAACCCTTTGAAGCAGCCGAGAGATTGACGCTGTGGTTTTCCCGCTTATGCGGTTTCCACGTAAAAACATCCCTCTTTTAATCCTCTCAGACTTCCAGTATCAACAATATGTTTCGTAGCTTATAAAAGTTGATAACAAGTAAAGCTTCTAAGTTATTGATTTAAATGCTCAAACCTGAAGCAAACAATTATATGCTACTATTTTCTGAATTTAGTGGGCATACATGGTTGGGTTGATATCTCCTATTTGCAACAGAAAAGAACTGCTTCTAGTTGAAAGTAGTTTTAATTTTAGTACTTATTAGCTAATGCTTCTTGAAATAACCATCATAAAAAATTCTTAGAAACTCTTGACATGTTTAAGCACAAAACAATTTTTTTTCTTGAAAATGTTTTTTAACTGACAACTTCGTTATTCATCTTTGAAGTAAACTTGTCTATAGAATTTCTTGAAGATTCAACTTTTTTGAAGATTTGACTGTTGGATTGATGATAATCGATATAATTTTGGAATGGTTTTTTAGTGCTGAAGTTGTGTATCGACGAGCAGCTGAAAGATCTAGACGTGATACGCAGAAACATCCAAGCTTGAGTGGTCCATTAATGCTTTCAAATCGCTCTTCTACAAATAGCTTTTCTGCTCCTGTTTCAGGTGGTAATAAACTATCCATTGTTTCAGTTTCTATCCGTCTTAAAGACTTCATTGAGTATATTAAGTTTTTTCTTTGCAGTACATAATCTGCTTCAGTTATGAATCTTGCAAGATGTTTAGTAAAACATTTTTTCTATCTTGCTTGTTATTTGATAAGGAGACTCCTTGGCGGACAAGTCCAGAGCTAATTTAGTGCAAATAAAAGGACGTTTTTCTGTTACGGCAGAGAATGTTGATCTACATAAGGTTACACCTAAACTATATATTATATCATGAGATGACCAATAAGGTTTGATGCATGCATCTCCAATTTCATTTGCAGGATGTTCCAGCATTTTTTTACAACAGTTGTAACTGATAGGCACACAAAATGATAAAAGTGATAGAAGAATATTAGGGGTTCTCCTGTTTTTTTGTACTGTAACTTTAATATTTATTTAGGGCAAATTACACCTAGGTCTTTGAGTTTAACACTTAATAACGCACAGGTTCACGTTTTTAAAATTATAACATCGGGGTCCTTGATTTTTAATAAATTATCAAATGGGATTTTTTTTTATTTTTTTGTTATTAAAATTTTTTAAAATTACCATTTTACCCCTGCTCCTCTCTCTCTCCTCCTGATCCCGCGCACGAGCGCGGGCCGCGCGGCTCGCGCGCGTGTGCGAGATCGGGAGGAGAGAAAGGGCAGGGGGTAAAATGGTAATTCTAAAAAATTTTAATAATAATAAAAAAAAGACTTATTTGATAATTTATTAAAACTCAGGGACCCCGATGTTATAATTTTAAAAACGTGGACCTGCGCGTTATTAAGTGTTAAACTCAGGGACCTGGGTGTAATTTGCCCATTTATTTATTGTTTGTTTTAGAACTATCTTCATCTAATATGGCGTTACCAAATCCTAAAATTCAAGAGATGAGCACTCCTGTTAAAGTTGATAAAGGACAAATGAAAATTGATGAAGGCCACAAAAATGTTGAACTTATTGAACAAGAATCAAATGAGGTTCGTGAGTAAATTAAAAAAGCACGTTGACTTCATTTGTGTGGTTGGATTTTGACAGGACTAAAATCAAAGGTGGTGTACAAGTTGCCATATATCCGTACTGCAAAAAGGGTCTTTGCACAGTAGTTTTCAAGGTACATTCCATTTTATGCTGTTTTTAAAAGAAATATTAGGAAAAAATTGTAATTTTTGATTAACAGACTCTTCAAATTGAAAAGACCAATTATGAGATAATTAAATCTGTAGTTAAGAAATTTGATTAGGATAGTTGTAAGAGGGAGCTTTACTCGTTAAATATTACTATCCTTTTAGGATGTGGAAGCATAACTTTTTTAGACAAATTATTGATGATTGTTAGCCCACATTTAAATTAAACACTCCAAAAATCATTAATGTTTTCATAAAGTACTATAAGGTCCTTATAATTACCATAGTTATGAATTGGTCCAAAAAATAAAAAGCTTTTGTTAAGGTCCTACAGTTTATGCCATTTAACACTTAAATCTCTGTAATATGGCAATATGCGCCATTTAACATTTTTGATCCTTTTAAAATTTTTTTTTAACTTTTTGAAATATAAGTGTCACGAAAACTAAAAACAACTATAAACTCAAGCAGTTTCTATTATTTTTGGATTGCATGTTTGAAACTTTTTACTAAAAATTATCATAACAATTTGCTATATTATAATATGTTGGCTAACTAAACTTATTGTAATACATCATCATTTTATCTCAAACTTATTTTTATTATTTAATTTATCTTTAGCATTGAGTTTTTGTCTCAAACATATTTTTTAAACTTTTAATCTCAATTAATTTTGATTAGTTTTAATTTCAAACTATTCTCACTGAAATAGAGAGAAGAAAGAGGGTGATATAAGAGAAAGTGAGAGAACTTTACAGTAATTTAACTTATTTATAAGCAAGATTGTAAGGGAATATATGAAGAGATTGAATAATAATAGTTTAGTGTTGCTATCACAACAGATTCATAGGCCCTGTTTGGCGCGAGGACTAAAATTAGGACCAAAATGATACTAGTTTAAAAACAACAACAATAATAATAAATAAATTTTTTTAATCATTCTACATAAATTTAATATAAAAAATATTATTTTACTTCACATACTTAATAATTTTCAATAAAAAATATCTACTTTATTTCATATCTTGTACCAAAATATTTGAATCGAGTATTTTGGTCTAGAATGTGAAATAAAGTTGATATTTTTATTGAAAATTATTGAGTATGTGAAGTAAAATATTTTTTTTATATTAAAATTTTTGTAGAATGATTAAAAAAATTTATTTATTATTATTATTATTTTTAAACTAGTACCATTTTGGTCCTGAATTTAGTCCTCGCACCAAGCAGGGCCATAGACATCATAGCATGTTTCTTTTAGGTTATGAAACACGAGTACGATACGGCGATACGGATACGATACGATACGGATACGACGATACGCCAAACTTAGAAAAAGTAGGATACAGATACGTTAGGTTACGGCTGTTATATTTATGTATAATACGTCATATTGTCATATTTAAGATATAAATCTATGGTAGATTATAATAACTTATACATTTTGTTGTTATAATTTTCAAAAATATCTTTTAATTTTTTTTTCAAATTAATAATATTTTTTTAAATATTATTAATATCACTAAAAAGTATTATAGATAATTGAACTGCAAAAATTAAAAATATCCTTCAACAACTATTGAGTTTAAAAGATTTTAAATTAAAATAATATTTTAAAATTTATTTAATTACTTTCAACCTATCACAGATCATCTAAATGAGACGAGAGTTTAATTATACACCAGTAAATTAATTTCAGTTTTAATTTAAATTCGACCTAAATTAATTAGCTCGTGCAAACGACATATAATTGAAAATAACAAAGATAATATGACATAAATTCATATATATTAATCTAGTTAAAGTAGATATATGCTCTCCTCTCTTTGAGTCTTAACTAAATAAATAAACAGAATAAAAAAGATCAAAGTTCTATCGTTTTTATAATATGAGCTTGATTAAAGTAAAAAAAAAAGTGATCGGTGTCTAACAGAAGTAAAGATAGTATGGTTGATATAGAAAAACTAGATAATACAGTTGCTTGCGAATACTAAATTCTTTTTCTATTGTCGAAACACTAACGTGCATTAAGCATTTTGCAATCCCAATTGTGTGAGTTCAGTATATCTCTCAATTTATTATTTGAGTTTATGCGTGAGTTGTGTTTTATGTATAATATATTTTTTATTTTTTATCGTGTAGGCCAGACCAACTGTTTCAACATTTTTTCTTTAATTAGAAGTATCGAAAAGTATCGGACAAGTATCGAGCAAGTATTAGGCGAGTATCGGATTTTTAAAAATTAAAAATAAAAATTGATACGCCACGTGGCGTATCGGATACGTATCGGTGGAGTATCGGAGTATCGGATACGATACGGATACGTTAGGCTCCACGAAGTATCGGTGTTTCATAGTTTTAGGGCATGTTTGCCCTAAGACCATTTTGGTTCTGCTGAAAACCAAAATAGTACTTGATTAAAAAAATAATAATAATAATTAAGATTAATTTTTATTACATCCTACATAATTTTAATATAAAAAAAATTATTTTATTTTATATACTCAATTATTTTCACTATAACTATCAACTTTGTTTCACATTCTTAATGAATGAAATATTTTGATCGAAGATGTAGAATAAAGTTGATAATTTTATTGAAGATGATTAAGTGAAATAAAATAAAGTTTTTTATATTAAAGTTTGTGTAGGATATAATAAAATTTATTTATTTATTTATTATTATTATTATTTTATATAATACCATTTTAGTTTTGGGAAGGACCAAAATAGTCTTGGGGCCTAGTTATGTGACGTTCAGTACATTAATAGCAACTAGGTGTTGAAGGGAGGATTATGGTATAAAAGATTGAACTTCTTTTGCGATGCAGAAGAACTCCTTGTATTTTACAAGTTATTTTAAAATTAATATTGACAAAATGCTTTTCTCTATTGTTGTTGATAATACCTTAAAAAATGATGCTAAGGTGAGATTTTTGAAAATTGATTCTGAAAAGAACTTATTCATATTGGATAGTGATCTATTTCATATTACATGCAATGTTCATATTCTCAATCTGATTGATGACTTAAAGGATATTGATGAATTGATAAATAAGATTTGTAAGACTGTGATGTATTTAAATAAATCTACATTTGTTAAACATAGATTCCGCAATGTGCTGAACCAATTGAAGTTAATAGAGACAAAAGGATGCCTTTAGTTGTTCCCCGTAGATTGAACTCTATGTTTTTTATTCTTAAAGTTGCTTTGCCATTAAGAGCTGCTTTTGGTCATCTAAATGGTTGAAAAAAATTACAAACATGATCCAAGTGAGTTGTAGGTCATGTAAAGGCTTTTTATGAGGGTCTATTTTTCTGATACATCTTGTCCTACATGAAACATATTCTTTGTTAATAATTGCCTTATTTAGCTGTTCAATACTTCAGCAAATCATGAAATCATAGAATTACAATTGATGATCTAGCTTGTGAGGACAGCTACAAAATTAATGAGATAAGTGCAATTTAGTTCTCTTTTTAGCAGTGGCATGTGATACAATATACAAACGTCTGTTCATTAATATTGCAGGGAACTTTATGGTGGAGCTAATAGTGGAAAATATGCACAAAAGATAATAAATGCCATCCATGTTATGCACTGGGAATAAAAAAATGCTTAGTGTGATCATTTAACCACATGTAACACTGATGCTGAGGCTAGTGCATCTTCAAGTGACAAAATTCAAAACCATCAAGTCTAAATTGAGTTGGAAGGCTTCAAGGTGTAGCCAATCAGATGGTACTAGTGGTTGGCTTAATCAAAAATCTGAGTTAGATTCATATTTTGAAGAGAGCACTATTTATCCTACTGTCCTCTTCATATCTTAGATTTATGGAATATATAAAGTCTGTTTGTTTGTAAGGTTAAATTTAACAAGGTTAAAATTAAACTTGGATAAAGATATTTTTTATTAAAAATTGTGAATGATGTAAAATAAAGTTAGTTATTATGTTGGGATATGTGAGGGATGTGATATAAAGTTAGTTATTATGTTGAGATATGTGAGGGATGTGATATAAGTTAGTTATTATTTTAGTAATGTATGTAGGATGTGAAATAAAGTTAATTTTTAATATATAAATTTTATATGTGATGTAATATGCCAAGTTAAAATTAAACCAGGTTAATTTTTAACTTCAAAACAAACAGTTCCGTATAGTTTAAAGTTCCCAATTCTTGTATGGTGACTATAGATATAGAACCAATATCTAATACAATTCTTTCAATCGAAGCTGCTTTAGTGTTGTAGGAATGAAGAGAGAGAGAGCATTTTTCAATCCATTTATCAATTTAGAAAAAACGTATGATAAAAGTTTTAATGGAAGCGCTTTAGAGAGTGTTAAAAAAGACTGTAGTTTATACTACTTATATTCATTAAAAAAATATATATAAGAGATGTTACTTGTATAAGGGGAGATAAAAGAGATTTGACTAAAGATTTTTTAATTACAGTTAGAATATTCCAAGGCTCAATTTTAAGTTTCTATCTCTTTGCGTTGCTTATGGAAGTCTTGACAGGATACATTTAACATAAGGTGCCTTGATGTATACTTTTTGTACATGATATTTTCTTTATTGATAAGATTAAAGATGTTAAAATAATGCTCAATTTAGGAAAGAATACTTTAAAGTAAAAAATTTTATTTTAATAAATTAAAATCTAAATATATAGAGTATACATTTTGTCAAGAAAGAAATACTTGTGTTAGTGATGTGACAATTGGTAATCAAATTATCAGGAAGAGTGAGCGTTTTAAATAACTTAGATCAATCATGCAAAATAATAGTAAAATGGATAATTAAGTCATTAGCATAATCAAAGTAAGATGGATAAAATAGATAAATACATTTGATGTGTTGTGTAATAGAAGACTTAAAGGTATAGAATAATAATAAGATCGACAATAATATATGGTGTTGAATACTAGGCTACAAAGAGAAAGTATACAAATAAAATAAATGTCATAGAAATAAGTATGCTAAGGTAGATAAGTGGGTATACACGAAAGCACAAAATAAGGAATGAGTATCTACAAGAAAGTTGTATCAATTGAGGATAAACTTAGAAAGTCTGCTTAGATGATTTGAACATATAAATTGTAGGCTGATTGAAGCTCTAGTATGAAAAATTGAGTTATTGGACATTGGCCATGTAAAATGGAGAAGAGGGAAATCAAAAAGATAAAATATTATAATGAATGATTGTAGAGGATTTGTAATTAATAGAGTGCAATGAAAACAAAAAATTATGTAGCTGACCGCACCTAGTGGAATAAAGGTTTGGTTATTGTTGTATATATATAGATATTGGGGAGCATTCAAAATGAATCTAAATCATTTCTATATTTAGAATATACCATAATATAAATTTTTTGGAATAATTAATTTTTAAATAATAAATTAAAAAAATATCTTAAAATTAAAAGCTTTTATGGAATATCTAACAGTTGACTCTAGTGATTAAAGATATTAGTTTAACTTGTTTTGGTATGAAAATCTTATCCTAAAAATAAGTTAAGTTCTCTATTTTGAAATTTGAATTATATCTATTTTTGGAATTTATTGAAAAGATTGAATATTTAAACTCAATATACACAAAATGAAATTTTGAAATATAAGGTATCATATTATGCAAGTTAATTAATCACGAGCCAAAATACTCTAGAGTTAATAAGAAGGTTCATTTAGATGTCCGATTCATTATTGGATGTTTGTTGTGGCATGCATACAACCTTGTCTTCGAGTCTAAAGGCGAACAGAAGCCCAATCGTAAATCTGACATCCGTTTCTAGTGAAGGGTGAGTAGAAATAAAATATCTAGTGTTCATTGTCCAAATCAAACATCCGTTCCTTGTAAAGGCTCTGCAGTGTGTGAAAGAGGGTTTGATTGGGTAATATAGGATTGGGGTTGAGGAGCCTTGGGATAAAGTAGGCAATAAGTGTTGAAACATCTAAAAATTGTCTTTATCTCTCTTGTTTTTCTTTTATTACTTGCACTATGGTTTTTATCGACCGGTTTTAATCGTACAATATTTGTTAATTTAGTAACATTACCCAATTCAACCTCCCTTTCAAGTTCACTTAAAGAAATGTCAAGTTCTAGTGTTTGAAATATATTAGAAATAGCCAGTCAATTAATCCTTTTGCTTCATTTGAATTCATCGTGAATGTTTGAGCACAAAATAGGACAAAGTATATGCTTTTAGGCCTCATTTGGTTAGGAGGTAATTTTTGGGCTAGAGAGAAAATATATTGTTGTATGTGTTTGATATTAAATAAAGTTTTTTTAATGTTGAAGTTTACACAGGATGTGAAATAAAATAAATTTTTTATTAAAATTTGTTGGATGCGAAATAAAATTGATTCTTAATGTTGGGATTTGTATAGAATATGAAATATCTTGAGATTAAGGGTAATATCAGATGGCTTTATGATTTTTAAAAAATAGCATCTAAGTCCTTGAGCCCTATTTAATTTTTTAATGTATTGATTAGGTCCTTTTTGCTGATTTTCTTTAATGTTTGATCCTAAAAAGTTGAACATGTCATTTTAAATATTTTATTTAATTTGATAATTATTATAATATCCCTTCTCTCTCTCTCTCTCTCTCTCTCCTCGAGTCCCTTTCTCCATTTGGCAATGGCAGAGTAGGCAATGACGATTGCTTAGAGGACAAAGAGAACATGTCTCTCTCTCTCTTTATCGCTTACTGCTACCTCATGCTCGTCTCCTTTTTGTTGTATTGTTTAGTCCTCTCCAGAAACCCTAATACCATATCACCTTTTTGTGTATCTATCTATGTTGCACAACACTTTCCCTCCACTATTCTAAAAATCTGGTCCTTCACCAAACGATAATTACTCATCCTTTATGTTTCCTCCAATTGGCATTATTGTGGACACGTTCGCCATTCTTTTCCTCGATTTGAAGCAATTAAGATGAGGGAGTAGCCTCAGGCCCTCAATTGAGGATACGTTCAATGAGGGTCGCTTTAAATGGTTTGAACATATAATTGTATATTGATAGAAACTCTAGTAAGAAGATATAGGTTATTGAATTTTGCCCATAGAAAAAGAAGAAAGAGAAGACCAAAAAAGATATAGTAAGAAACTATAAGAAATAATCTTGCATACTTGAAACTTAATGGGGAATTATTTGATTGAGTGCAATGGAAATAAAAGATTCTTGTAGTTAGCATCACTTGGTGAGATTAAGACCTTGTTATTGTTAGAACAATTGAGATGAGGAATTATGGTACGATTCATGCTAGCAAGTTGCTTTTTGGAGTGGTTGAGGCAGAAGATCCCCTTTTCCATTCAACATTCAACAGAGGTGACGACATGAGGCAAGGGTGGTGGTAATTGCTCACATCAAAGAGAGAACCAAAAGGAGAATGAGAGGGGAAAATAGTCATTTTATTTCCATTTGACGATATTTGTGAAGGAGTGAATTGAAAAATAAGCCGAATTTTAGGTACCTGGTTGATTCCTTTTGAAAATCATGGACCCATTTGATATTACCCTCTAACTTAAGGGATCTGTATGATATTTATTCAAAGTAATTATTCGCCTCATTTTAGACTTAAACCATACAAGGCCTAACTTGCAGTTGTTTGATGTTTAAGAACAAGTTTACACTGAAGATTAAATGCTTAGTACTTGTATTCCTTCTAATGGACCTCATGTTTATAAGTACTACACAAAGACGCATCAAAATTAAGGTTTGTTCAAATATTTGCCAAACGTTACAGTAGCATAAAAATCTTTGTTCTCTTATTCTTCTGTTTCTTCCCATTTCTAGTTTTACTACTTGGTATAGAATATAAAAATTACTATATTCTAACGTTTCAAATCTTTGAACTAAAAGAGATAATTGCAAGATATATATCTTTATCTTTTGATTCAATCCAATTATCTGCACACATCATGGACTCCTCGATCGAAAGATGATCACTTATCTTCCATAAACCTTCCTTCAACACAAAAGTAAAGGTACGACTAATATTTATCCATCCTTCTACCAAGAATTGGGAACTTTTAACTATATTTGTTCCGCCAATCTAAGATATAAAATTGACAAATGGGATAATAATACTCTTTTCAAGGTAAGAATTTAACTTAGATTTCTAATTGGTCCAACCAGGAATATCATGTGATTGATTATACTATGAATGAAAGCTTTTTCAATTCACTTTTGTTTTGATTATTTTGAATTGTGCTATTTGAAGTTGCACTAGCCTCAACGTTAGTTACACATGCTATACATCTTTGCACTTGGCATTTTGTTTTCTTGAAAGGTGGTCTAGGCTTTGTATAAATCAATTACAAGTGGTACAAAAGTACATTAGGTTATATCTCCATTGAGGATATTGCAAAAATTAGTGGGGAGGGATTATGTGAGCTATATATTCTGCCACACTATTCACATTTTTAGTACAAGAGAATTGACATGTATGAAACGAGTCAAGAAGATGTAAAAATCTGCTCCTGCAAGTAATCTTGTTCTCAGGCATTCTATTTTCCAAGTATATAAGTTAAATGTCATTTCTTGTTCTTTGTATATACTTCTCACTATTAGTCTCACCATGGAATTTTTTTTTTTTGTAATTGTGCATAATATAAAGGAGTTTTTATCTTGAATCAAGTTCCACTACCAAATAGAACTAAATTACACACATCCCAATATTATTGGAACTTTTTACTCATTGGTTTGCTTATCAACTGTAATTCTGTTTTTTCATTATGTGTCAATAAGATAAATGTCAACAAAGAATATATTGCATGTTGGAAAAGATGTACTAGATAAATACAAATTGTCTTGTAAAAGGACTTTAATACATAAAATGAAGCAGAGGCAATCCTCTACTATTGGGAATCTGGGTTTGTGTCTGTAGTTTTTTGCTAGTTCTTTGGAGATGACCAAAAGTTGCTTCAAATATCAAAAATGTAGAATTGTTTTTGTGGGAAACATTTAAAGGAACCTTCTTGTATGCATTAGCTTTAGTTGGTCTAGAACATTGTCAAACGTTTATTCAACAAAAGCAAATTATGTAAATACCTCATGCTCTCGCAAATATTATATAAAGTTTATCAATATGTTTTAAGTTATCTTGTACAGTCATATTTGAGATTGTAGCGGTATATTTAACATGAAACAAGTCATTATTTAATAGAAATAAATTCTTTTCACAAAACTAATTTTTAAAAAGTCTCACCATAGTATCATTGTTTGAATCATTATGATGCAAGAATGGAGAAAAGGGAAACACTTTTGTCATAATTCCATTTTAAAGCTATTTGCGAAATGCATGCTTAGAGCATTTCTGCGTAACGTGGAAAGTCCAGTCTTTTGTGTTATAATTTCTTTTAGATTTTGACTGTTATCACCGATGTAAGTCATATTCTGTTGCTCTGATGTCTATAAATCTGTAATGATAATAACTCTAGATTGTTGTAATTCAATTGCTTCATATAATCTCTTATTATCTTGCTTATAAATTTCGATGTCAGCCCTAAAAGTTCTTCGGGTATTCAATTTATTGATGGTTGATAATTATGAATAAATTTTGTGAAAAAATGATGTTCATACATCCTAAAATAATAGTGATGTTTATTCACTGAAGGCGCAAAGCAACTCCCATATCGGTTCTCATCAAATTTCAAAATTGCAAGCTTAACTATCTTATCATTGGTATTTTGATTTTCAAGAGTTTGTTAACCAAAAGTTGCAACTTTTTTCCAAACATGTCTTTTTAAATGCATTCTAAGATGAGATGTATCTTTAGAGCTATTTGCGGTAAGGCTTTTTTTGTAGGATGACATGACAATTTGTACGCTTTGTTTTTGGTCCTTTCAAAATCTAATCATACGTATGAAATCAAATCAATTTTCTTTTTTTGTGGTCATTTGACATGAAGATAGTTTTAAAACAAACAATAAATCAATATTAAAGTTACAACATGAAAATATAAGTGCCTTGCTAAATGAGAGATTAAAAAAGCTGAAATTTTCAAGCATCTTGATGTCCCTACTAAAAGGGTGTGATAGAGAAGCTAAAATTTGTGAAGGGAACAAGAACTTAAAAAGCTTTTAGGATGGACGTCGATTTCAAGAAGTAAGAGCATCATATGACCAACAATATCTGTGATGTTACATGAAACTTTGAAGCCATGCAGGCAGAAGGAGGTGACTGCGAAGGCATCAAGGTGAGAGCAATTGCAAAGGCATTAAGGCGAGAGGCAGTAATTGTGATGAAGGCATCAAAGTGAGAGGCAGTGTCTATGAGTTTGCAAAGGCATTGAGACGGTTGGCTATGTGTTCGTGATTGACAATCTTGCATGAAACTGTGAAGCCAAATGTTAGACCTAAAAATGATGTTGCGAAATAGGAGTTGCTGGGTTTCTCTTCTCATTTCTATAGTTCAGCCCTAGGGAAACTCCAAAATTAAAGGAATTAGGTTTAATCATTAAGAGGGTTGGGTCATTAGCCAACTTCTTAAACGGTTCAAGTCACTGTTTTGTTAGGGGTTATAAAGTCATAAAAATTCTTTTTTAAGTTTAATTTGATCATAATTCTTGTTGGGACTAGTCATGAGCAACCCATTAACAAGCTTAAGTCCAAGTAGTCTACCTACATCACTCTATGTTTGGTAGGCCCATTGCTGCATTTAGGTCTACTAGTAAGGATGTTGAGTCTCATCATTAAGGTATGTTTAGTGAGGAGCATAAAGATGAACTTCATGTGTACATAACTACATACCCCTTTCAACCTTTCCATATAGCATTTTAAGATATAGTTCAAAAGACACTTGAGGAAATGTGATGACATTTACAAAAGAGTTATGGTAGATGTCAACACTTTTAAGGGGATCTAAATCCTAATGACTTTCTTGCAAGATTAATAGTGTATTGGATTATGTTGACTTGTATAGGAAAACTATTGCAAAGAGAGTAAGGTTCATAAAGATGAATTATTTAGGAGGTATTTGCATATTGTAGAGTTGAGGACAAAAGACTTTAAGAGGAACCCATTACACATGAAATCGAAAAGTTATAAAGTCAAGGCCAAGTATGATTAGCTCATTGCTTTGCACCAAACCTTTATCGTAACTCAATATATAGAGATGTTTGATGACCCTGTAGTGCGAGTAGATCTCTAAGTGGATCCACATCACACACTTAGGAGACTAGAGTTCAAGTTGTACATTTCTTACTCCCCTGAGGATGTCATTCACAAAGCTTTGCACATTGAAATGTACTTTAGAGTTCATTCTTAGTATCAATTTTCCTAGCTTAGAAATTGTAGGACAAACAGACCTGAACACAATCATTAAACTCACTTTCCAAGAGCACTATTGTGTCCACACCTTCAAAGTTAGAAAACTCTCTCAACTGGCTCTTGACTTTTGGATCCACTTTTTTAGATTCCATTGGCAAAACACATGCTAATGTCCTTTATATCTAGTGTCCCTATTGTCATAAGAGAGGTCATAGTCTCACTACTCGAAGAGATCCCTAGTCCTAGAGCATGATCCTAGTGAGCCCATTGAGTTTGAGGATTAGATAGTTTTAGTCTGTCTTGTATTCAGGCTGATAGTGTATTCCCAACATTGTGGTGTTGTATCAACAACCGTGTTGGATGATGAATAGAAAGAGAACAATATTTTTTGGACATTTATTCATTGCAATTGCATATCTAGCAAGCTTGTAATTGATAATGGTAACACCATGAGTATGATGGCTAAGATTGCTGCTAGCGAACTTAACCTAGAATCTCACCCTTAAGTAGTCTAGTCCAACAAGATTACCCTACTTGTGGGTGCTAGTTCCACTTAAGATGTGTAATTGTCAAGTTTGAATATACAATGTTTTACTTATGGATGTGAGTTATATTTTGTTAGGCCATCATTAGTTGCATAGCTTTTATGTTACTAATATTTTCAAGTGCAATTTCAATTGAACTTGCCAAACCTGTCCCTTGTGAGCCTCGATCTAAGAATAATGAAATCCCCATCTTTCTACTCTTATTAATAAGGCCATTGCTATTTTGAGCAGTTTTGATTTTGATGTCAACTTTATTAGTCATTAGATACTATTAGACCCGTATTACAATTTTTACAAATCTCTAATTCACATACTTCCCCCAAGATAGGTAGTCGTTTGACTTAAATTTTCCAATGTTGTGCATAGTGAACTCCCTAGTAAGTTGCCATTTGTTTGAGATTTTTAGCATGTGATTGAGCTGGTTCCCTTGTTTTAATTACCTAGTCTTCCCCATTATGAATTAAATCCTAAAGAACATGAAACATTGAATTAGCATGTTGGTGAGTTACTAAAAATACTAGAAAATTTGAGTTCATACGTTGTTCCTACATTAGTGACTCCAAAAAAATATGGTTCTTTAAGGATTGGCATCAATAGTAGATTCCTTGAACCATTAGTAAGATCACCATCAAGTATAGATTTTCAAGTTCTCGACTTGATGTCAGATGTACTCTTAGGGTTTTGGTCGGTATCTTAAAATTAATTTTAAATAGGGGTGGCATTTTGAGTTAACGGTGGGTTCAGATCAACACATTTTTTGGGCCAACCCTTTTAAACTTCACCCAAACCTAGCCTTTTTAATAAATAGGTCCAACATCAAGACTCATACTCGGCTTGATTAATAAATAAGTTACTTGATCCAATCCATCTAGTTGTTCATTACTTTTTTTGAGTAATATAAATTTGATAAATTCAATGTTTTATATTTTTAATCAATTTATCATAAAGTTTAATTAAGAAAATTGAAAATAAAATTAAGCTATTGTGATATATGTCTAACAATTATTTTTTCTTATGAAATATAACAATTAATATTAAAATTGATATTAAAAAATAAGTACTAAGCCCTTCGAACTATTTTTCTTACTTTTAGAGAATCTCAAAAAGTGAAGGTATAATGTTTTTTCCCTTATTGTTATAACATATTTCTGAGAAATATTCCCTAGCATTTCTGTAGATTCAGAGAAAGTCAGAGCAGTTAAAGATTAGCCTTACCAAACATCTATGTTGGATGCATGTATTTTTTATAGTTTAGCTTATAGGTGGCTTATTCGAGGATTATCAGTGAGCGCTTGAAAAAAAGAAAAATTCAAGTTGACTCCTACTAGTGGCCATATTTTCTAAGAGATCAAGTAGATAGTATATAAAGCACTTGTCCTTTCGTTTTTGAAGATCTAAGCACTTGTCCTTAGACTCCTTTATTTTGGTAAGGGTTTGAGTGACTGTGGTGCTTCAAGAATAAATATTGATGGGGTTTTTGATCAGTTGGTCACCTGTTGCCCTCTTAGTGTTTAAAGCATTGTTTTTCCACTCATGATTAGAAATTTTATGCATCCAGTCACTTAATAATTGGTTGTTTATATTTTGTTTGGTGTTTTTCTTGTTCTCCAACTATTTAGCTTTGGGATATCACTAGTTTCAAGAGAAATTGAACCCTGGGCATACTAAATGGGTCAATAAATTAGTGAGTACATTTATGTTTTGAAATATCAATCAAGAATAGGGAACAAGATTGCTGATGGCCTTAGTGGAGTTATTGTTGTGCTCTAAAGCATGAGAGTTGAAGTTCTTTCATAGGCTAAAGCATGAGTAAGTACATTGTCTTGATTTTAGCATTATGTTTCACTAGATTTACTGTGGGAACCATTGCAATCATGATTCTTGTCTTACTTGTAATGGTTATTTGTTTAGATCTTTCAATTCTTTGTACTTGATTACCAGATTACTTTGTTTTGGGGTACGGAGATGAGTGCAGGTTTTGCATGTGATTTTTGTGGAGATAAGGCAGTTGCTCTAGTTTTTGTAGGATCTATTGGCCTAGCCTATGTAAGGAATGTGGCTATGATAGTTTCTCGCTTTCATTCAGATTGCTAAAGCAAAAAAGTAAAATGCAGGCTTATACACAACCCTTTTTGTACCACATCCACCTTGGGAAGACCTAATTATGGATATTACGTGCGTTTCTTTTCATGTAGTAAGCTTAATGTTGTATCTCATATCTCCAAATTATTTTTTAAGGAGATAATTAAATTACATGAATTGCCAACTTCTTTGGTTTCTGATAAAAATGCTATTTTTGTTTTAAATTTTATGAAAATCCTTTTATAAATTATGTATCATTGAACTCCATTTTTTCATAAACCATAGTCTAGGTGATTTATGGAGATGCCTTGTGGGTGATAAATCAGCAAATTGTGATCCTATTTTGCTTATTGCTGGTAATAACTCAACTAATATGTCCACTAGCTTTTCGATTGTGTCTATGGATACAAATCCGACACTTGATTTTGTTCCTCTTTGAAATTGTTTGACATCTCTAAAGTTGATACTTGATTTTGTTCCTGTACTTGCTTATATGTGTTTTTTATTTCTTTGATTTTTTTGTGTGCCACATACATAGGCTTTATGCTGAGATTAAATACAAAATTATCACAAATAATTCTGATTATATTTTTGATGCAGATGTTGATTGCAGGACTAAAGGTTTTAATGTAGTTTTTTTGTGGTGATTCGTGTTCATTTTGAATGCCTTCCTAGAAATTCCTTCAGTGAACTCTACTTAAGAGCTATTAGCTCATATCCCATCCTCGAAAACCTTAGATCTACTGCATATTTACTAGAATGCCTTGTTATCTAAATATTAGTCTTGTTTTCAGTATGGAATATTTAATACCGTATGAAGGCAATTCAAGCTTCCTTCTTTGTCTAGTCTTGTTGATGTAGATATTTTTGTCCTGAAGGTTCCTCTCGTCCTTTAATTTGAAGATGAAATTGTTGTTATTCTTGATGATGAGATCATAAGCACAATAGATTGTGGACTTTGAAATTAGCATCAAGTGGACAAACTGTCCATCATCAATGCTATTTGGATCTATGAAGACGAGTTCAAGAGATTGAATCCAATTATCTTAGGTTATTATATTCAATCAACCTCAACGAAATCGGGTTCTCTTCAACCAGCAATGAATGATGGCAATGATACAAGTGATTTTCGTTACACATATTTCAAGCATTAAGGGAGGTGTAAGATTTTATTTTTGTGAATCAAGAAAGATAAACATTTTCTTTTTGTTAGCATTAACAATTTTCCTTTTAATTTACATATTTTGTTAGCTTTAATTTTCAGGGAGACCCAATAAACAAGTTTTTTTTTTTTTTGATAAAGACTATATAAACAAGCTTTGATCTTTATAATTGGTAGTTTTAGATGATTAAATAAAAATATTCTCTAATTTTCCCTTTTATTCTAGTGTTCCTTTTCTTTCACCTTTCTCTATTTTATGCCACCACTCTCACTTCATAAACATTAATTTTTCTTCTGATACTACTATCTTCTTTAATAAGAAAAATTATTTCTCCCCTTTTCACGCTTGCTGTTCTGTTTCACTACTGTCACTACATCAACGTTACTTTTTTTAGATTATGCCTTCTATCTTTTTTTTTTTGAAATATAATACTTTCTATCTTACTTACTTCTTTCAGGTAATGCTTTCTATCTTAAGCGTAATCCTAAAGATTGCATTTTCTTTATAATTTTCTAGATGTGGCATCTATTGAACAGTTAAGTTCAAACAATTTCAAAGAGGAACAAAATCAAGTGGAAAGCTTCACTTGTTTTCAACTGTAGTTAGTTTCTTTCTTTTGAGGGATTTATTCTAGAAACATCTTGCACTTTCTGTGAAAAAAGAGCACGTGATTTTTTTGAAAGTTAAAATAGCTTGTGATTTGAAGACAAGCGCTAAACCTGATTGTGTTTTGATGGCATACCAGCAAAATTTCAGCTGCTGTATATTATGCATCATCATATCATATCCCATAGCCTTTACTACTCATGAGAACAATTTCCGCACTTAGCTGCTGATATTCAAAAATTGAATACAAAAGTGGGCTTTCTACACTTTTTTAAGAACGCTTCAGCATGGTATTCTCGTATGACTTGCAACTTTAGTTGTTTTGAGGTTCGGCAAATTGGTAATTGGTGATTTTGTTTTTGTTGATAATGCTAATGAGATATATATATATATATATATATATATATATATATATATATATA
>JAEMOT010004108.1:417434-438529 GCA_019297695.1 Apostasia ramifera
ATATATATATATATATATTTAGGGCTTCTAAGCGTACCTTTCAAGATTTTGAAATCTTTTGGTGTTTTATAGCTATTTCCAAGGAAATTATTCAAGTTGCGTAATGATTCTCGCCCCAAAGGTATATAATGTTATGATATGTAATTATACTTCTGTACTTTCAGGCTGATAATCATCTTTCAATGGAAAATGTCAACATTTCACTATCTGCATCTACTCTAATTCCCCAACTTCAGAATCTTTTTCTGCAAACTTCATTCCAACAGGTGCTTGGGGATTCTACCTTCATTGCAGTTTCCTTTATTCGGTTAATTATCTCTAATTTGTTCGAGCAGCACTGATAATAAAGTTTGTGCATGGGTAGCAGGATCTTCTTACTAATCTGTTTAATAGCTTGGACCAAAATGATAATGTTGTTGGTAAGTGTAGATTGACCCACTTTTGGGTTGTTTTATTGACACTTATGCTATCATTCCTTACACCTTTCAGATTTCCATACTGGAACGCAATCACAAATGCGCAGCTCTGAGAATGATATTCTGGTCAGTTTGCCATTCCTTCTTTCCATTTTTCTTGAGGAGTAAATTTCCTTCTGCTGATATGTGGAGTAAAAAGTTGTCGAGTTTTTTTTCCTAATGTTCTTCTCACCTATTTTTGAAATCTTCTATGGCCTTTTCTGGTCTTTTTCTACGATCCTTTTTTTGGCCTTTTGACCTACTTCCATGTAATGCATGCACATAGATACAAGTGTGGATTGATATTTTAGTTGTTTATTTCATGCTGCAATATGATAAATGGAAACCTAATGAATATGTTAGTTGAACCTAATGGAAACGTACTGGTGAGTTACATGGATGCAAAGATGCAACATGAATTTCTAGGATCACTCTTGATGCATGGAGTTTTTTAATTTGAGTTGATGTGCTATTGCTGACAATTCAGATAACAGAATTCAGTCCAGGAAATTCACTGAAGTTAGAATAGAAGCTAGCCATGGGGTTCTTTAGAAGCAGGAAGCATGCAATCCAAGTATGGAACATCTTTACCCTTTACTTAAGCCATCCCTGGCAGAGATACTAGGTCGAGGTTTGATGTACTATGGGACTCGCGAAATGCAGCAACACACTTTTTTATGGATGGTCTAATCCTAAATAGTGAGTGCAGTTTTGATTCCATCCTCAGTTTCTCTGAAAATAAAGTCTACATTAATCATGTTGCTATTGTATTGCAAGCTTTGGCCCTACCAAAATATACCTGAATATACATTTTTTTGTTTTGTCTATCAAGCATTCTGCCCATTACTATAGGCTCAAAGATGGTGCTTTTTCTTACCCTGTCTGCGACTTACGTTTACATGGTAAATTGAAAGTTTCTTTGCATGTTGGCTTTGTTCTTAAACCACTTTGGTAAATCGAAAGTTTGTTAAAGTTTCATAGCTCATGAAACCTTGGACGGGTACCTTGTGATGTCTAACAGTTAAGTACAGTTGGAACTCATAATAATTCCTTTTATTAGGTCGATACAGCAGCCACCGAAAGAGAGTGCCTTCTGCACAATAAAATTTCAGAGCTACAGGCCAGGTATGTTAACGACATATTTGGTTAGTCGATTTTCATGTCCTTATTGGTCTGAGCATAAAATTGAAGGGATCGATAAATACAAAAATCTTCTAAGGAAACAGTTTTTATACAATCAACAATTAAGTAAAATTTTTGTATATTTGAATATTTTGTTTCTTAACAATCACCATTGTCATCATCAAGAATTTTGCTATTTTGAGAAAAATATTATATTACAAGGTACTAGGCTTCTGGTCTTAGCTAAGCTTCAGGCCTCTTTACCTAATCCTCGTTCTTTTCAATTGGCTGCATCTTATTTAATGACATTCAACATGTCGAACTATCATTAGACTATTGTGGAGAACAGCTCCTTAATCTTTTTGACACTCTTCTTTCAAAAGCTGCTCAACTTGGGCAATCAAAAGATTGGACAATTCTCTTTTATCTCATGTTTGAAATTTTTTCTTTCCTTAGAATTATCTGGAGTTATGAAATGGCTATGTTGGTTAAAATTTGCAGAATCACCTGTTGCGCTGCTACAGTAGATAATAGATTGTTGTGCGGTTATAGGACTATTTAAGCATAAGCGAGATCTGTGAATAGATCTAAGGCAATGCTGCAATGGGGACTGGGAAAGAGAGGGAAGGCTGCTGACGTAAATTCGCATATGCTGGTAAAGGTTTAACTGTGAGGAGACCAAATATTTTGAGAGAAAGGGTAGGTTAGGCTTCTGACAAAAGTTAGTATATGAAGATAAAGGTTTAATTGCTAGGAGATCGAATATATCTAGTGACAGAACTATAAAACTTCAAGAAAGCTGGATAATGTAGTTGATGATGATTATTTTGAGGCTTGCCTTTGTTATAATCGCTCAATTTATTTTCTTGTTAGGATGATTTGCCTGACTGATGAGTTGACTGCAGCAAAGTTAAAACAAATTCAAGTAAGTTTTTTATATTTTGTAGCACCCAGTATCCTTGTCTATTTTTTTGTTTATGTTTTAGATGCAAGTTTGTTGGACATCGTATCAACATTTATCCTTTTCCAGTGAACTATTTTATTAACCATTCTATTTTTACGGCTTTAAAAAATTTTCTTTGGTTCCATATTCTATTGGCTCGCTAATGCACAGTACTATTTTAGCCATTTACCTTATGTGCTGTTGGTGACAACAGGTCTTCAACATTCGTCATCTTACCTGCATTTTAATGTCTTCGCGTGTTTTCATTTATGTTTTGATGTGGGGTTTGTATCAAGAAAAGGAATATTCAAGATTATGGATATTTTGATTCACCACAAATTTTCCTAATAAACAAAAAGCTTCACAAGTTGTTCTCTAATTGTGGCTGGAGCCCTTGCCTTTGTCACAGAAACTAACTCATTCATAGAAGCTTCATGTGGGCTTATGATCTCAATCTGTGCTTAATACTGTGTCACCTGTTAGCACTGTTGGTACCCTGATGAGGTAGAATGTTATTTTTTACGAGTTGCAAAGAAATGTCCACTACAAACTGGACCTAAGTTGAAATAAATTGGCCCTATTTGGGTGTTCTTTGGAGGGGCAAGATGTCACAATATGGAACCGCCTTGCAGCCCCAAATGGAGGCGCACTTGTTCACTTGAGAGCTGGGTGGAGTCTTACTCTCTTAAATCTCATGTTTCTGGTTGGCATAGGATAAGTGAGAGTTTTGTTGCTTTTAGTCGGATTATGTTTGGTGTAAGTGGGGAGGACATTTCTATATTGCTTTGCGTCGTGCCTATTTTCAAGTAATATATCATTAGTATCTAAGGGCCCAGTTGGCCAAATCCCATGGCCTAATCTTTACAGTGATGTGTATATATACATATAAATTAATTTGTCACATTCTACACAAGCATGCATTAAAACATCACTTTATTTTATATCCTGCATAATTCTCAATACACCAATTAACATAATTAACTAAATTTATTTCTTATTATACACTTTTTTTTTAAAAAAAAAGCCAAATAGCTATCCTCCAAAGCCAAACAAGCTGCAAGCCAAATTGGCCTGATTCCAAATGTTACAAAAAAGAATTTATTCTAGACTTGTAAGTCTCTACAATAGTCTTCATAATATTATTGCCAAGCTTTTGCTTCAGGGGATTTTGCACTCCCTTTAAGTGCCATTGTATATATAACTATTTTTAAAAACATAATTATGGCTCAAGAAGCGTTACATAATTATGAGCATCTGCTTATGTTTGTCTTAGACTTCTGTGAGAGATTTTATGATCTGAGAGCTTCATACCAGTGATCTTGCTAGTCATTTTGGGCGAAATAAGACCATTGAAGTAGTTGAGAGTCCGTTCTATTAATCGAGTCTGAAGAAGGATGTAACTCGGATTGTTACCTAGTGTCAAAATGTGCTGTTGCGAAACAGTAGAACCAAAACGCAGGGTTATATATGCTGCTACTTGTTCCCAATCGGCCTTGGTAGGACCTGAATATCAACTTCGTCTTAGGCCTGCCTTGGACGATTGCGTAACATGACTTTATTTGTGTTGTCGTGGATGGGTTCTCCAAAATGGCACATTCCCCCCTTGTTCGAAGACCTCTAGTGCTTCTAAGATAACCCGTCTCTTCTTTGATGGAGTCATTCATTTGCATGAGCTGCCCAAAAGTATGATTTTGGAAAGGGGCGTAAACTTTACAAGCTATTTTTGGAAGACTTTTGTACCTTTTAGGAACTAAACTCAAATTTTTCACTTTTTATCATCCACAGACTTACGCCAGACTGAGGTGGTTAATAGGAGCATAGGAAACTTCCTTAGGTGTCTGATATGTGAAAATGATAGGAATTGAGATCTGATTATACCTAGAGCTGAATTTATATATAATTCTGTCAGTAGGTCCATAAGTGTAAGTTCATTTGAGATTATGCATGGTTATAAGCTTAGGACCCTCACTGACTTTATTCCTCTAGCACTATAGAGTTTCTGAGTTTACACAATTATTTATTGAGCATGTTAGGTTTTTACATTAAGAGATCAATAAAAGAATAAGCCTTAGCAATGAAGCCTATAAAAAATTAGCAGATGCTCATAAAAAGTTACAAAAATTTTATGAGGGTGATTATGTGATGATTCAGGTTAGATTTGAGCAATTCTCTTTAAGGGTCATTAAGAAACCACAAGCTTGTGGGCAGGTCTATTTAATATATTGAAGAAATTTAGTCAAATGCATATGTGGTTGATTTATTATCAGATTTTGGGATTAGTGTTATATTCAGTATTTTAGATTTGGTGGCTTGTAAAGAACCAACAACAATATCCATTGATCCATTTGAGCCTTCTTCCCACATTGAGAGTGAACCCACCTTTGAGTGTTCACTTTCTCGATCTTCCACTAAAAAAGAATAATTTGAGCAAATTCTCGATGATCAGATTATTTCAACTAGAAATTGAGGATATCAGAGATATTTGATTAGGTAGGAAGGTTTGCTCGCATCAGAGGACTCTTGGATCACCAGAGATGAGTTATAGCGGTTTGATCCTGACTTGCTGGAGAGGTACTGTAGTAGAGTTGACCTTTACTCGATGGGTTCGAATTATTCGCATTCAGGGAGAGTTGGTGGGGACATGACACCATCGAACCGTTGATTTATTCCAAGTAGAGTTTACACTCAATGCTCGAGATCTCACTGCATGATATTAATCTGGATAACAAATGCTGTGTGTCTATGCGACTTGATTCTCTACCCCAGGATATAACACAGTATTCAAACTTAATAAGATTTTATTCCAGGATTAAACAAATTTTCGATGTCTCCACTGCATTTCTTCTTGGTTCACTATAGGAGACAGTATACATGGAGCAGCCACTTGGTTTCACTCATCCTCATTATCCATTTAGTGTTTGTCATATGTGTAAATCTCTTTATGGCATCAAACAAGCTCCTCGAGCTTGGTTTAACCGTTTAGGAGGATGGCTTCAATTATAAGGTTTTCTCGGATTGAAATAAGTATCTCTCTATTCTATCAATGCACCTCCTCCAAGTAGACCTGGTTATCGGACCGGACCGGACCGGTTCCGGTCCGGTTCTACCGGTTCCCGGTCCGGTTGAACCTGGAACCGGTCCGGTCCGGTTCCAACCGGTTCCGGATCCGGTTCGGAACCGGTCCGGTCCGGTTCCAACCGGTTCCGGATCCGGTTCGGAACCGGTTACCTTATCTTGGATCCGGTCCGAGTCCGGTCCGGATTCATATACTTGGGTCAGGTCGGGTCAATCGGGTAAATTAATTTTAAAATATATATTTTTAATGTATTTTATAAAAAAATNTCGGTTCCGAGAACCGAACCGGCAATCCGGTTCGGTTCCGAACCAGATAACCGGTTCTGCGTAAGCAAAACCGGTCCGGACCAGTTCTGCGGCCTGGAACCGGTTAGACCCGGTCCGGTTCAACCGGTTCTGGACCGAACCGATTCTTACTGGACCGATTCCGGTCTGGTTCCGGGTCGAACCGGTCCAATAAGCAGCCCTACCTCCAAGGTGTATATTCTTATATATGTTAGATGATATTTTGGTAATAGGCAATCCAAGGCAATTATTGTAATAAATTAATAATACAATCACTAAGGAATTCTCCATTTAAGATCTTGGACATGCACACTACTTTCTCGGCATTGAACTTCACCCACTCCATCAAATATTTGTTATCCCAAAGTAAACATATTTTTGGCCTCCTTCAACTTATTAAAATGAAAGTGCACTCCTAATCTCTACTTTGATCACTACACTCTCTATAAAGACATCTCCTACAATGAATGATCCTTCACTTTATCAGAATATTGTTGGCCCCCTTCAATATGTTACCATCACTAGATCGGACATCACATTTATTCTATGAAGCACGGACACGATATGGGGATACGGGACACGACACGACACGTCGACACGATTTTTCAAAATATAGGACACGGACACAACATGACACGCTAAATATAATAATAAAATTAACAATTCATACTTAAAAAAATATATATAATATAATACAAGCTTAAATTTTTAAGTATAAATAACTTGTAAGTAGAACTGAAATCTCATAGAATTAAGATGAGAACTTGAGAACAAACGCCGTCGGCATTAAAAAGATTTGAGATATAAATTTAGGGTTCACTTTGAATAAGAGAAAATATAATTTTACTTATTAGGACAATCACAGTAAGCACGTCAATAAGAGAAAGTAAGAGTACTCGGTGTTGAAGATGAAAAAAGGATAAAGGTGAAGCTAGAGTTCTAAACTTTTTGCGATTGGTTCATTTTTGTAAGGCTTAAGGGCAACAAATAAAGAAAAAATTTGATTTAACTTGGTTAATTTAGATTTGACTTATATTAGGTAAAATTTTAACAATAATAAGAGATATATTTTTAATTTTATTAAATAAAATTTTAACGAAAATAAAAAAAACGAGAGATATATCCATAAATTTTATTTAAAATATATAATATTAATAAATAAATTTAATATTAATATTAAATATATCCAATTCTATCTTATGTATCCTAGAAGTGTCATGTATCTCAGAAGTGTCCTACAAGTGTCTTAGAAGTGTCCTACAAGTGTCTTAGAAGTGTCCTACAAGTGTCTTAGAAGTGTCCTACAAGTGTCTTAGAAGTGTCCTACAAGTGTCTTAGAAGTGTCCTACAAGTGTCTTAGAAGTGTCCTACATGTGTCTCAGAAATGTCCTACAAGTGTCTCAGAAGTGTCCTAAGTTATCCCAAATTATCCTTGTGTGTCCAACAAGTGTCCTTTAGTTTTTTTAATATTAGTTTATTAGGACACGCCACGTGGCGTGTCCGACACGGTGTCCTCGCGTGTCTCTGATTGTCTGTGTGTCCGACACGGACACGACGTGGTTCTTGAAATGTTCTTCATAGCATTTATTGTTAGTTGTGCTTGTCAGTTCATGCATGCTTCTACTAAAAATCATTGGACTATTGTCAAATGTATTCTTTGATATCTCGAAGGTATCATCGTCCATGGTTTGGCATTTCACCATCATTCCTCTCACACATTGCATGCTTTTAGTGATGCTGATTGGGCTCAATCTCCTAATGATCGTTGGTTTCGCTTTCTAGGTAATAATTTAATATCTTAAAGCTCAAGAAGCAACCTATAGTTTAACGTTCAAGCACCGAGGCTAATTACAAAGTTATTGCCAATGCTACTATAGAATTAGTGTGGCTCTAATCTCTTCTCGATGAATTGCTCCTACTAGTGACAAGAACACCGGCCCTTTGGTGTAACGAAGTTGGAACAACATGTTTGATAGCTAACCTAGTCTTTCATGCTCGCACCAAACATCTTAAAATTGACTCACTTTGTTCGATAATGTGTAGCGAGCCATCAACTCAAGTTATACATTTCTATTAAGGATCAATTCACAGATATCTTTACCAAACTAATTACCTCATCAACAGTTCCAGATGCTATGCACTAGTCTCCATGTTATTTCACCCACATGCATGGGTGTGGAATAACATAATTGAGTATTGACTCCCATCAAATGTACTGTCGTTATGGAGATTATGTACACTGCTTATTTAAGGATATTTCCATATAATAGAATGTGTATTCCCATGTAAAGATTTCTCCATTAAGGAGATTTATTATATCATTGATTGTAATCATATTTGTATCCTAGAAACTCCATTATATAAGAAGCCTAGGGATTTCGATTAATACAGGGTAGAAATGTTCTATTGCTGGCTATCACGTTCTTTGTCTCTCTTCTCAATATTCTATTGGCCACAATGGTAATAATTGTTTCCAACAAGCATAATAGGAGATATAGGACATGAAATATCCTTGGGGGGATTTTGGTTCAATGCTATGTGATGTTGCTTAAAGAAATTAATTGTTTGGTTCATATTTGAATAGCCCTCACTTATTTTCGCATCTTTTATGTTGATTGAAGGCGGATTATGAAGCTCACTAATTTCTATTCATTATTTTTTTTTTTTTGCAGTTGCAGCAGGAATTGCTGTTTCTCAAGAAAGACAATCAAATAGAAGATGCGGAAAATATCTGATTTACCAGTTCAGTGATACTATGCTGAGCGCCAATGATGCCGCCAGGTCATAAACAACCTAACCCTCACTCCATGCGCCTACATTTTGCTACCCCTGACTTCTCTGTCTAGCTTTTGCAGAATGAAGCCTTCAGCATTGTGCTTATTTTTTTCAATGTTCTACAGAAAAGTTTTTTTTTTTTTTGGAACAACAGCATCACCAAATTTGGCAGTCAATTATGCCAAAACTGCTTTCCAGTGGTGGCAATGATAAATAAGAATTACTATTGTTATGTATATTATGTATTTAAATTTGGATTCATCTGTATTGTTAGGTCGATAAAATTTTGATTTTAGCTGTTTCTTCTCTGTTCTGTTAGTTCTCAAATACTTAATTAGAACGCTGATTAGGTAGTGAAACCTGCAGTATTTTCCAATTACCAGAAAATCTTTCTTATTTTATTCACAGAAGATTCTCTTAGGACGAAGCTTTTTCTCATCAACAATAATGCATTTGTTTGAATTTTTTAGCACTCTAAAATTTAAAATTTAATTTGATTCATATTGATCCGTATAATACTGTCTTTTTTTAATATCATTATCTGATATCAGATGATTCTCATTCAATTACATATCTTTATAAATATCTAGTTTTAACGATAATCAAATAATTTCACATAGATTCCAATATATGTCGTGCTTGCTTTTATCCTGTGGCAAATTGTAGTTCATGAGGGATTTATGCTTGTGCCTGTGTTTGACATATTCTGCTTGTTAACTTTCAATGAGTTAATGGTGGTAGGCAAAAAAATCTGTACCCTTCTAAATCAGTATCTGCTCAGACTCTCTTTGATGTTTACGATGTCTCAATTTCTTGATGATACAATTTCATCACGCTTTTATGTCTACCTTAGAAAGATCTAGTAAAACTCGCTGTACCATATTGCCTTTATGAAGTAAATTATTAGACTTTCACGCAGGGTTCTGGATTTAATTATTTTATTGATGCATTCTTTTTTTGTTTCACAAGTCTTCTCTTATTTCTGTAGAAGCGCTTTAATGCCTTCTGATTAACTAATCAAAGGCGTCTACAGCCAGTAAAATTTTGAAAGTAATTACGTATTGTCAAATTGTTCTTTTTATTCAGCTGTCAACGTACGATACAAAATAAAATTTTACAAATGAAAGAAGAAATACGTCTTAGCCTTTTTATTTGAAAAACAAATTAGATTCTATTTTATATTTTATTTAAAAAAATTAATCTTAAATAATTATTTCAAAATAATTAGTGCTATTGCTGTAAGATAAAATGATTTGTTTAAAAAAAAAATCGTAATAGTATATAATGACTGAACTTAAGATGACACTTGACAGATTTTCAGTATAAAGTACTCATAAATTCTTGAAATCTAATGATCATTATATTGCACAATAAAATGATATCAAACCAGCCATCAATTGTTCACATAAAACATAAATATTTAAATAACTACAACTAGATTATGTTGAACCAGATATCCTTTGACGAGACCAGAAGGATCAAATTTATGGATAATATATAAATGGCAGTAACACAAACTTTAGCAATCAGTTAAAATTAAACATTATTCAGATAAGAATATATCATCCGTAACATCCAAATTAGAATCTTTCATTACTTGACTATGAATGTCAATCTACCTTAATTAATTTAAATTATTTTTTTAATTCAATATAAATTTTAACTATAAAAATATAAATATTAAAATTAACTTTATTTTACATTTTACAAACTTCTTAATATCAAAATAAATTTTTTTCTACTAAATTTAAAAAATAAAATATATTTTCTCTTAAAAAAAAAAAAAACTTGAAGCAAACGATACCATATTAACCAACTCTTTCAGCTACAATTAAGTTAATATATTATGTTATATCTAAACATCATTTTAGACTGAAAATTTCCTAATTATATATAATATCATCTAACTAAAAGCTAGATTCTCACAATAACATGATAACCATAAAAAAGGCATTGAACCAAGTATCTTAAAATTAATTACTTATATATCACAGTAAATTTATTATTTTATTTATTACACATCCATACTTAACAAATTACATAATACATAATTTTACATAATACACATCATAAATTATTTTGAACACATTATAATTAAAATATAAAAATAATTTTCATATACTTTATAATATAAAATGTAATGAATGAATAATATGTAAAATAATATATTTATTGTGACATATAAGAATCAAGTAAACCTCACTCTCTCTCTCTCTCTCTCTCTCTCATAACATTTCAGCTTGGTACGGTTTCCTTTTACCCGCGACTTACAAAATTTTAAGTTGCTTAAACCCCTATAAACCACCTAAACTTCAAACTACATGGGAAATAACTTCCTCCGATTGTCTCCAAATATACCTCCCCCTCTCTTCATATACAAATATATGTAAATACTATGTGCGTATGTTCCTTATGCCTCGTTTGGTTCGAGAGAAATTTTTTGCAAATTTTTTGCCCAACACAAATTTCAATTATAAAAATCAACTTTATTTCACATCTAATACAAATACGAATATCAGAATTAAAAGTATTTCACATTTTATATATTTTCTAATGGTAAAATAAATTTCTCTTCCATTAAATTTAAAAAATAAAATTGTTTTTTTTTTCATGTCTAAAAAAAAAGCTCGAACCAAACGAGAGTCCATCCCTCTCTCTCTCTCTCTCTCTACGACTCGAAAAAGCAATATAAACATCTGACAATATTATAATATAACTCGACAAGCCAACATTAACCTTTCTTTTCAGTTATATTGTCGTCATTACCTTCATTTTGGTGCTGCCGCTCCTCAATTTGTTCTGTGGGTATCCCCCATTCTTTAAATCTACCTTGTGATTCTTTGGCGGAAGGTGATAGCTGATCATGCTTCCCAGTGCTTTCCTGAAAAGTCAGCCAAAGCCTTTATAACCATTTCATTTGTGTTATTTTACTGCAATTCTGACTAAAAAGTAAAAGGACTACATTTTCAGTCTTAGACCTCGTTTGATTCGAAGTAAATTTTTTGCCCAACACAAATTTTAACTATAAAAATCAACTTTATTTCACATCCAATATAAATTTGAATATTAAAATTGAAAGTATTTCATATTTTATATATACTTTCTAATAGTAAAATAAATTTCTCTACAATTAAATTTAAATAATAAAATATTTTTTTTCTTCTGTCAGAAAAGAAAACTCGAACCAAACGAGGCGTTAAAATTTTGAGATCATCTAAGTCCTTCAACTAGTACTAATAATATTTAGGAAGAATTTTGTACTTCTTAGTTTACCTATTTGATACTTAAATTTTGGTATTTGCATATTTAGCAATGAAATCTTATATAAGAATTTCAAAAACTACCTCCTTACTTCCTTTTGCATAATTGATATCTGCATATAATATAATATATATATTAAAATAGTAGAATACACATTTATATTATTTTTTCTTTTGTATGCACGTTTGTATTCAAACATATATGCAATTTAAAGCCTTGTTAGTTCGAGGCATTTTCTTGTCCCAACACAAATTTCAATTGTAAAAATTAACTTTATTTCACATCCAACACAAATACGAATATTAAGATTAATTTTATTTCACATCTTACACACTTTTTAATTTTAAATAAATTTTTTTCAATTAAATTTAAAAAATAAAATATTTTTTTCTTATAAAAAAAAAAGACTCGAACCAAACGAGGCCTATACATGCTTATATTCACACATGTATGTATACATGACAAATATGCAAATTATATTTGATTATTTAAAGGGGTAATTTCATTTAGGCCCCTGAGATTTACTTACTTGGATACAAAAGTCCACAAATCTCAAAACATATTATTCAAGTCCACAAAAAATATTACATGGGACATCATAGTTCTTTCGTGACAGAATCTGTTATGTATTGTAAAATGACAAAAATACCCTTCCTTAATCTATTAATTTTCAAAATGTCACTGATTATGGCCGCATGCAGGCGCATGGCCTCGAGCATCAAGAATAGAGGGCCGGCAGCGTCCAAGCATAAAGGGTCGACAACGTGCGATCGCGGCGTCCTCGCACGTGCCGCCGCAGCGGGCTGACCAGCACGTAGACGCCCTGCGCGGGGCGTCCGCGGGATGCTTGCTGGAAAAGCGTCTGCACACTGGCGGCGGCGTACGCGACCTCCCATGCGTGCTGACAATCGCGCGCGGGGCCGTGNTGATGAAGTAACGATATTTTAAACGGAAAATGTTATGTTGGACCTGATTGGAAGCTTTTTAAAAATAACTAGGGTCTTGGTGAACTATATAGTAATTATTGTGGACCTAGATGACATGTTTTGACGTTTATGGACCTGAACGACAAAGTAGACAAATCTCAGGGCCTAAATAGAATTACTCCTTTATATAAAATACATGTGTATAAATAGAATAGTGTACAGATATCAATTATACAAAAGAAAACAAGTAGCAACATTTGAAAATACTATAAGATTTCATAGGCCAATATTTAAATATAAAGATCAATAAGTGAAATATAATATAGGGAAGATTTAAGCAGTATGTACACAATTCTCCCTTTGGAGGATCAAGATGGAATATTAAAAATGGGGTTTTTACTTGCTTCCATATACATATTTTACATCAATAAAAAATATGATCACACTATAAAGCTTTCAAAAATTATGTCCAGAGCACTTTTGTTGGTGCACCATGCGTAGTTTAAGTAGTCAATAGTATGGAGTGCACATATTGTAATATTTAAAATTTGAATATAAAATCTGTAAATGTGTCAGTTTACTGTGGCATAACGGTAAAATCTCATTAAAAATTTGCGAGTAAAATGTGTATGTTAAAAGGAATTTATGGGTGGATATGCAAGTGCCGCAAATAGTTAACACAGTGCCTCAGTTGATTAATAACTTTGAAGGGGAAAAAATAAATTTAGGAGTGAAGATAAAACTGTCACAAGTAGTTATACTGTACCTTAGTTGATTCATGATGATTCTGAAAAGAAGGATCTTTCTTCAAGATGAAGGGGGAAAACAGTTTCAAAGCCTCATCGAAGAAAGCAAGGCCATCAAGATCACCATTCCTGATGCTTACTTCCAGCTACCGAACACCAAGATCACAAATATGGAAAAGGAAAAGCTGAATCTTTATGATCAAAAGATGAAGCAAACATACCTGAATGTGAATGATGCAGACAACTATGCTAGCAATTGGCAACCAACTTTCTTCTGGAGAGAGTGATAGATTTGTTCTGAAATATTTAGAAATGAGTATTTATACAAACCCATCTTTGAGTGTGATCGTTGTTTATAAAACAAAGCATATTGCGTTTAGAAAAAGGAGGCAGTAAGGAGAAAAAGAATACATGAGAAAATCAGAATGTGCATGTGGTAGGTTTGGGTTGCAGTAATGGCATCTAAAAGGTATAAGAACGAACACATTTATGATATACTAGCCATTCAGGAAAATGATTATTATAGCGTTGCTGCATTGAAGTAAGCGTTGAACGTGAATACCAGCCAACCTCCAAGAGAGAAAAGTAGCCAAAGTTGAAATATGCGAATGTTTTGATATACAAGCCAAACTAGCCAACCCCCAAACAAACTTGTATGCTTTTTTTTTATTGCAACTTGTATGCTTGTTAACAATGAGTTATCTACAACTGAGCTCCGAACTAGCAACCTCCAACCACCAAATCTGGGTTCCCGCATCCAACTTCCAAAGAGCAACCAATATTGATACGTGAATAACCACATTTCAAAAAGAACCTCCAACATCTAATATAAATATGTGAATAGCAGCCAACCACCCAACTTGAGCTCCAATAACAAAATGAGATTGGAGATTTGTGTGCATGTGTGTGTGAGAGAGAGAGGGAGAGAGAAAGAGAGAGAGAGCTGAAAGTGTGGCTTTGGCCTATCATTAATCAAAGGTTAAAAACAGCATAAATCAGTTGCCATCCCACTTTAGGAGGGTACAAACATCATTGGGAAAGGGGAAGGCTCTAGCATAGGAAAAGTGGTTGCCAAGTGAACAAAGACATTAGCCACAAAATTGGCATAGCTACATAAAAAGGAAACCTTACAAAAAGAGAAATCAAGAAGAAAATTACAAATGTCTAATGCTATGAAGTTGGTTGCCTCAATAGGTTGCTTCCCCTAAGGGTAACTAGTGTTGACAATGAGGTTGATAAGATCAAAAGAGTCAATTTCCAGCCAGATGCCATTGACAGTATTCTTCCATTGGGTCGCTACCTTAAGCCCTTCTAAAGCAGCAAATAATTCAGCTTTAAGGATAAAGTCTATAAGGATTCTTCTACCACCAGCCACCCAAACTTGACCAGTTTGTTGACGAAGAACATATCCCGCTCTAGCAATCTCGTAGCCTCGAACGGATTCATCCAAGTTAATTTTTAGCCATCTAGATGGTGGTGGGAACCAACAGTCTTCTGAGGAGTAGGTTAGCCCTTGAGAGATGCAATGGGATCTAGGTGGATGAGAATTAACTTGGAGGGAAAAGGGACAGACAGTTCCATATGTGGTAGCAGCAAACACAGTGGCAAAGGAAACATGGTTGTTGAGAGCTTTAGCACATCTATTTCCCCAACACTAGTACAAGATGTTAAGTTCAAGCGTAATTTTGACGTCTTTACGATTCTTCTTAACTATACTAGCCATCATCTACATCCTTGCTTCCCATGAATGGCTTAGGAGAAGGAGACCGTGGCTACAACTCATAGTGCCTCTAACTTCCAGAAAGAAAGAACAACGACAAGAGCTAGGAGTTTGGGCATCAATGCTTGGGAAGCTGCACGGGAAAGATGCAAAAGTAACTAGCTGATGATAACAGAGCCACTGTTTGGTGGGAATGACATTTTTAGCAAGTCTCCAAAACCATGCTCTAGAGCTAAAGTCTAGTCAGCTGCAAGAATGTTTTGGAATACATGATAGCGATGGGGATCTTAGTGCTTTCGTTAGCAGCCCATACAAGAGAGTCTTCTTGGCCATGAGGGAGCCTACAAATCAAAAGAACATGATTCCGCAATTCCTCTCCAAAAAAAGCTTGACTAAAGGCATATTCCAGGTTTCTTTGTCAAGCATGTTAGAGACAATGAAGATATGGTCGAAAAGCTCAGCATTGAAGTAGGCGGGCCATTTGCATAAAGGAAGTGTCTGGATCCAAGGGTCTTTAAGAAAGAAAATGGAGTACCTATTAAAGGCCTGCCAGATAACGTTGCATTGAGTGATGGAACCTCCAACACATATCAGATGCTAAATCCAAAAGTCACCTTTATTGGATAGGAAAGATAAAGCTATATCTTTATATTTCGCAATGAAGCTATCCCTTGAAATACATTCGCCTTTCTGCAAAAGTTTGGAAGCATGCTTAGCTAAGAGGTGGTTTCTCCAAAGCCTCAAGTTGTGGATGCCAAGCTCTCCAAACGCTTTCAGTTTGCAGACTTCAAACTAAGGAAAGTAGAGGATAGCAAATACACTGAAGGTGCCACTCCAAAAATAGGTACGAATAATCTTTTCCATAGTGTCTATGACGCTAACAAGAACGTAAACATGCGAGATAGTATAGACATGGAGAGAAGTGAAGACACTGTTGATGAGGGTTAAATTACCAGCAAAGGATAGTTTCCTAGAGCCCCAAATTTGGACTCTGTTTCTGATCTTGGAAAGGAGGCCATCAAAGTTTGCTTTGGTTGGTTTGCTCATCCAAAGGGGGATACTAAGGTAATTTCAACGGCTGTCTTCTCTTCATACAAAACATCTTCTAAAGGTAAGATGCTTGTATCTAGGAATATTAGGGCTAAACATTATCGATGACTTGCTAACATTAACCTTTTGGCCGGAGCAAGAGTAGTAAGTGTGGCCTTATGAAGAGACAGAGAGTGGAGAGCTTGGCCCCAGAACACAAAAGTCATTCATCGGTGAACATCAAGTGGTGGTAAGCAAGACCCCTAAGGGAAAGTTCAATACCAGCTATGTTGCCCATAGTAGTTTTTTGTTAGATCAAGAGGGAAAGGAGTTTCGAACATATGATAAAGAGATAGGGTGAGAAAAGGCATGAAAGAATCCAGGAGAATTTCTTGTCGTTGATGAGAAGAGTATATTTAGGTCCCTGAATGCACATTTTGACCCAATTTCTCCATCTGAGAGGGAAGCCCATAAATTCTAACATTAGGTCAAGGAAGGTCTAGCTAACCCTATCAAAAGCTTGTTCCATGTTAGCTTTTGATTAGGAGACTTCAACTGCCTTGGTGATATGAAGCTTATGAATTAACTATTAGGCTAAGATACAGTTGTCAGTAATTGATCTGCCAGGAACAAAAGCTCCTTGCTCTGGGCCAATGAGAGGGGGGAGAACAAGTTTTAAACAGTTGATGAGGATTTTGGCTATGATTTCGTAGATGGTAGTACATAGGCTAATCGAATGGAATTATTTGGCCTCCACAGCATTGGAGGTCTCAAGAATGAGGGCAATCGCGGTATCTTTCCAAGATTGGGGCATGGACTTGTTTTCAAAAGCAACAAGGATAACACTCACAACATCTTGATTAAGGATAGACCAGAAATTCTTACAAAAGCTAATAGTAGAGCTCTGTTATTAGCAATTATAATATGACCCCCTGAATTTCATCATTTGTAATGGGCTGAATAAGGAGTTTACTGTCCTTAAGGAGAAGCCTAAATCTAGGTAGAGTTCCAAGGTTCCATTTGCTGTTAAATTGCTAAAGATAAGGTTTATCTCTTCTTCATCCGAAGTAGTGATTCCTTGGCTATTCTAAAGAGCCTAAATCCAGTTGATCCTCTTTGTACAGTTAACCACCTTGTGAAAATAAGAGGAATTGTGATCTCCAAATGCTAACCAATGGGCCTTAGCCCTTCACTTCCACCGTGTTTTAGATTTAGTTGCATTGGTGCTAAATTTAGCTACTACGCGGAGAAGGGATAAGTGTTGTTCTAAAGATAAGCCATCAGGAAAGGCCTTTGAGTTGTAGGTTGTTAATGGCAGGTTTGAGTTCATAGGCTCTAGATAGCAAGTCTCCAACGTTTTCCTTACTCGATTGTTAAGCATTTTAAGGGTTCTATCTCCTTTTTTATTCAGAATAATGACAAGGCTTCCTTTGACAGGTTTGTTCCAAGAAGAATGAAAAATATGTAAGATTGGGCTTGTAGTGCTAAGATGGTATGGATTATATTATGAGTACTTAGGATACAGTTGGTTGGATCGATTGTGAATCAAGTTGAATTAAGTTGAACAGACCAAAAATGTGAGAAGACACATCTGCTGGCATTGGTTGAGCAAGTGATCAACAAAGTGATTGATCGGTTGATTGATCAGAGCTGATCAACTTACAACAAAGTACAATTTGTTTTGGTCAATCAACCATTTTGGTTGATCAAGTGGTTTGGTTGGCCAAGCCCCGTCTAGACATGAATGTCTTTTAACATAAAAAATATATACTTTATTTCACATTCTACATTACTTTTAATACATCAATAAACTTTATTTCACATCCTACACAATTTGTAGCATAACTAACTTTATTTCTCACCATATACATATCTCAAAACAAACCCTTAATTTTTGTAATAAGACCAAATTGGTCTCTTTGCCAAACATGTTGTTAATGTTGCCTTTAAAGCTTTACCTAGTCCACCAACTGTATTTGTCACAATCTCAAAGTTTTAGTTAGTCTTTGCAAGTACAACTGTGCAAGGCTTACTTAGCTTTTTCTTTCCAAATAAGAACAAGGAAATGGATGCACCCAAAACAGATTTAATACAGCTGTACATCTTGTTCAAAGATGATGACAGACGAATTCAATTACAATGCCTTGAATCAATGAAGAAAACGAATCATCATCAGCATCAATAGTCTCGTCACAACCTTGGGGTCAACTATACTAAACAGCTGTTTCCCATCATTCTCATCCAAGTAATATGTTTAAGCCATTCAAATCTTTGTCATATAACCTATACCAAGTTATTATCTAACACATCTACACATTTAACAACATTGCTACTACTCACCTTTATGATAAAAGTTCTATTTTCCTAGAAGACGATGCTAGCTAAGAAGATAACAAATAGCATCCTGAAAACCAGGAAAAATTTTGATTCCGAGTGTAGAACAACAACCTTGAAACTCCTCAACCTAAAAAAAAAAAATTGCAACTACTACTACTAGGTAACTAGCACACAACTTCATAAAACAATTGAACTAAATTTCAGAGAGTAGTGCAGACCTTAAGTAGGGAGCGAAATAAGCAATGGAGTACACAAGGTAGCGGGGTCTCTCGGTATCAAGCCAGGCAAAAACCCAACTCTGTTCCAAGATGAAAAGAATAACACTATCAGAATCAATAAAAACACGGTACCGTGAAATGCTTGAGGTCAACCATGACAACCAGAGTGGAGCATCAGAAAAGATCCATAGAAGTAACTTACCAACCAATTGAAATAAGGGATGAGGCCTATGATCGCCATGACGCCTAATCTCGCATCGGTGGAGTCCATGGCCCCGCCGGCATCCTCGTTATCAGAGCCCTCAGGACGTACCGGGGCGACAAGCGAAGCGAGAACGCACGCGCCGATCGCGGCGGCGAAGGGGGCGTCATGCACGAGCTCCGCCCTGCAGACGCCTCCCCTTCTCTTCCTGCGCTGTGAGAGAACAAAAGAAGGAGAAGAGAAAGGAAAACTAGGGCTTATATTCTATCGCCTTTCTAGCGAAAGCAGAAGCAGGAAAAAGATGCAAGCAGAAGAAGTATAACATGACTCTCGATCTTCTTCAGCTTCCTTCCGGCTTGAGATGCCCTCCAGTAATGAACTCGAAGACCGGCGGGGAGCGCGGAGTCGCCATAAGCGCGGAAGAGAATGGCGGCAGTAGGCGGGAGAGCAGAAGCGGAGGCAGCGGCGGACATGATCACATTGGTCGCCGCGAAGAACTTACGATTTCGGGAGAAACAATAATTATAAACATGTAACATTATTTAATTTTATTTATATCTTATTTATTTATTTATTTTCAGTACATTTAAATTTACAATATAGATATAAATATAAATTAAAAATATTTTTAATAAAACAGAAAATAAATAATAAGAATATTAGATCGCATACAAATTAATTTTTATTTTATATACGCTACACTTATATGAGAACAAAAAAAAATTTAAAAATCAAATAATTAAAAATATTAAATACAAATAATTAAAAATATCAAATATAAATAATTAAAAATTAATATTATGACAAGCTACAAAATATTTTAAATTTTGAGAATAGCAGCACGACAAGCAATATATCAAATTTATAGATGTGAATAAAAAATAAATAATAATTTTTAATGATCAATATTAAATTAATTATTTAACAATAGAACAATAATTAATAATAAATGTGCAGTTTTAATAGCTTAATAAAAAATTAAATTTGTTTAAAATTAGAGAATCTCAAATTTGACAGCACTACTACTACAATTTACTAATTAATTACAGTTTACACAACTATATATACATCAATGTTTAAACCTAATATATATAACCTAAAGTATTTATATTAAGAAATTCTATTTATATGAAAAAATGGTATATATTATTACAAAGTTGGAAATGTGATTAAAAAAGATGGTATATCGGATTAGAAACATGATTATTAAAATAATATTAAAAATATTATTAAATATAATTAAAATAATTTTAAAAAGTATACATGCAATATTTAAAAGTAAAATTTTCTTTATGAGTATTTGTTTTAATATTATTTTAAAATTATATCGTATTATCTAAATGCAATGACATTTAAATTATTATTTTTTGAGTAATAATTTAATACTTTTTTAAAAAATTATTTAAAAATATTATTAAATTAAATAATTATTTTTTCTGTATAATATATCATAATATCAAGATAATATTAAATTAAACAGCTCTTAAAATATTTTTGTAAAAAAAATGACTTATGAGGCCTTCATTCCAATTGTAGATGCATTACATGGTTTATTATATTTTAATTTTAAATTTTAAACATTATTTATAATATTCTTATGTTATAAAGCAAACTTTTTTTAGGAAATTTTATTTAAGGCTCATAACTTATGGGAATTTAATTTAGATCTAGAGCTAATTATCAAACTGTTGCGAAATTACTCAAGTTAACTAGAATTGAGATCATTCAAATTCAAACTGATTTAAAATGAATTTTAAAGAAAAAATATATACACATATATTTATATAGGAATTTTTACATACAGGACATAAAATTTACATGAAATTACGTATTTCACCATCAATTCGTAAATATTACCACTATCACACCATATTCATTTAAATTTTACACATTTCACATATTTCACATATTTCATATACTTTATAATATTATATGTAAATTAAAATGCATAATTTATTAATATTTAAATTCTAATATATATTTTTATTTTTTACTGTAAAC